>DWKA01001988.1:0-11381 GCA_018249155.1 Panoquina ocola ocola | reverse complement strand
GGAGGACTCCGGTTGTGTTCCGTTGGAGATCCCGGAGTCCTCCATACAGCGCCGAGGAAGGCCACCGGGAAGGGTTTAAGTGCGGTAAGAATCCCACATAACCCAGGGCGCTCCCACGACCCTGGGTACCTTTTGAAGGTTTCCCCCATTTTATTTTTTCATCTAACTGACACAAATTTTCTACAAGAGCTGCATATTATTGTCTAGCATACCCGCTCTCGCTTCTTCGCTCTGAGATATCTTGCATGGATAGACAGCAATCATTTGCAGATTTATTGTTTTATTATGTGGGTATAGTAGATGTGGAAATAAAAGTCAAGATCTCATTATCTAGAATCAATTAAATTCTTAAACATTAATTTGTACATTCGTTGAAGTTCCACGAAATGAGTATTGATGGTAGCGAATTGGCAACATATGGAAATTAATTGGGGTCAGAATTTGCTCCTTCATAATGAAAGTCTGGGCACGTCGCTCGTCCAGAGGTCTCGTTAAGAGATCGAGACCGCGGAACCCGTCTAAATGGCATGGATTGGATGAAGTGGGTACCATGGCTTTTGGAGTACCGTCGCTTTTCTATTACATTCTATGAATATTTTGAACTATGTCAGTCCCAGAAGCTTTCAGTTGTCGATTTGGCAGTAGCTTCTTCAGCAATTCGAAGCTTTGTGAACATCTTATTCCGAATGGAAGATTGGGATAGCTTGGTTCCTCACGATTCCTTAACGCAATGTAAAAAAGTTAAAATTAAGTGTGACAGAATTTCGCAAGTCACACTTGCTAGGCTCATGCTTGCTCGTATATCAGCTGTTCAAGATTACTACGGTCAACAGCTGCTGTATAAAAAAGGTTCATAAAAAATATTACCAATGGTGCATTCAATACTGCATGGTAAACGCAGAAGCTGTAATTAGTATGTCGGCGGATAAGTAGCTCGCGCCAACTGCGAGTGCTGTAATGGGCTATATTGAAGACACGTGCGGGCCCGAGCGCGCATCCGCCTGCCGCCGCGGACCCATTGAATAATAGATAACGCAAAAAGATCTCACTCTTTACTAGGTATTTCTTTAAAATTTTATAACACGAATGGTTAATTTTTCATTTTATAAATACTTAATTATAAGTAGAGAGTATGGAGAGAAAATAGTTAAATATCTGAACGCCGTTTGCTTAAAATTGTTTTATCACCAACCTATGTATGGTAACATTAATAAAGCTGCTACTGCTAACATACCGGAAAAGAGCAATATAATCTATTGGATCAGATTCGATGCTGTTTTGAAAATTGTGTTTGAGGAGGAGTAACTTAAAAAGTTAAAAACTAGTGCATTTTTCATGTTTTACGTTATTTTAATGCTCAAGTAAGTAAATATTAATAAAATAAGTTTCAACACTCCGCAGTCCACACGAACGGATCTTCTTTATCAAACGGTGAAGACAGCGCGAACGGACATCCGACGCGTGCGTGCCCGTGCAGCCAGCGGCCGCCCGACCACGGACGGTTCGCTAATAAATAATGCAGGTGATTATGGATCGTTTCTACTCACTCACCTACATGACTGGACTGACTTTACAATATAAAATTACTGCTATTCGCAATTTTTGTTTTTAAAAGCTTTCCTCGAGCGTCTCAGGAACAAGTTAACGTTCGATAAGTGTCTATGTGACAACGAAAAATATACAAATGTCGATATTGAAAAATAATATTGCTTTTGATCCGTACTAAGTAGACGAAAATCGACGTAAGATCTGTATTGAACTATTTCGGAATATAATTTTATAGATATGTTTAAATAAATAGTAGTAAGAAAGGAGATTCTATTTTACTGACTATTTAAGAAGAAAGTGACTTAAAAATTGTATGTGAATCTCGATGTACCTAATAATAATAATTATGTACTTGATAGCTGAGCTGATTAGATTTACCAGCTTAAGCCTGTATAAATAAACCTTTCCGACGGACAATTCTAATCAGACAATTTGATCAATAAACCACGTGACACGCATAATATCATTATAAAGGCTTTCGTCCATGCAATAAAATCGTACATTCCTTAAAATAATAATAAATGGTTCACGCAGCACTTCTCATTACAGTGCCTAAAACCGGCTAAAACCAATCACTAACTTCAAGGCGCGCTGATGGAAAGTTAGGAACACAGAACTCGAAACGGCACGTTTACAAAGCCACCCTTCAAAATGTAGAACGCAAAGTTCCCAGCAACAACAAGTCGCAAGCCGCCGCACGCCGCACAATGCCGCGCGGGAATCAGTGCGGGAGCGACCATCACAATGGAAAATGGACATTTGTGCGACAGCCGCTTTTACGGCGATGGAAAGTGTAGCGACGGCGCGAGGGCCCATTTGGCAGATAAAACGCCGCTAAGTAGAACAGAAAACGACTCGGCGCGATGCGGCCGGATTGTCGAAACTGTGAAAGGGTAAAATATTTTATTGCGGATTACAATAACGACGCTGCAGCCGTCGGCGCTTCCTGACATCACAATACTGTTCCTTTGCAGAAAATCTAGTTGGAAATATTAAGATTTGGTAAAGCATAACGTAGTTATTCGATGGTTCATTGAGATGACTTTGAAGTTTTAAATGCCCAATCAAAAAATCGGGAAGGATATGGTCAGGAAAAAATGTTAAACGTCAAGTCTGTTCAGAATACTTCTAATTAGACGCAATCGATTTCTAGTAATAACTTTGTATGGCGCAATTACGGGCCCGAATTTGGTCGAACAATGGCTCATACTTGAATAGTCAATTTAAATTTATTCTTAGAAACTTCATCCTACTTAAACTTTCTATTTTGGTAAACTCATTGCTTAACAAATAAAAGGCGTGCGTGAGTTCTTTACTTTAAGCTTAAATAAGTCATAGTAAATAATTATATTTCGAGGATTATTGGTTTTTACGCGACTATTATTTTAAAAGTATTTTATTACCATAGAGAACAGTACCGTATGAAGTATGTGTGGGATCAGCGCATCTCTGCGTTTAATAATACATTAAAACAAATCTTACAATATTTGTAGGTAAAAAAAGAAGAAAAAACGACTTAGGGACAGTTCTCAACGGCGGTGTGGAGATCACAAGTGATAAAATGTATCATTCGACGTCCGATGGTTCAAATGCGCACACTAGTACCTTTAATAACAGCGTCACCAACGAAGAGCTGGCCGGTCTGGTCGGCCGCCTGGTCCTTGTAAATCTTGGAGATGAGGATGGGCAGCTTGTGCTCCGAGCCGCCCTTGATGCTGAGCCCCAGCCCGCCCACCTTCTGCCGGGTCACTTGCACCATGCGCTCCTGCACACACACACATTATGGTCAACTACAGAAGCTATAAAGTAAATTAAGCGAAAGCTTGTAAAGCCCCGTAAGAGCGACCAAAATTTCACGGAATGATTCAAACAGCCGAAAGGCACAAAAAAAAAACTACAGTCATTTTCACAGAATCATTTATGCATAATCTACGCCCGAAATAGTCACAGAAGTGAAGAGTGAATATATTATGGGGAGCTCATATCGCAAAGGCTGGTTTCTTTTATAAGTAGGTTTACCCCAAACCTTCTGGATATCGGCACAGGCGGCCAGGCTATGAGGACTTTTAGTACTTAAGATTGTAGTTATCTTCAATGGTTATTAAATTGTGTTGATTTTACAGCTGTTGACTTTCGTAAGTCGATAGGTCAATCATATAGATATATTGCTATGTAGATATCTAATTGTAAAACCACATTATACGACCTTATTATAAGAAAATAAAGATTGACAAATAGATTGATCAAAATGATCTATGTCCAGTTGACGACTGACCCGGGCGTGCGGCACGGAGCGGTCGCGCGGCGGCGGCGGCGCGACGGGCGCCTCGCGCTGCACCGTCACCGCGTCCATGGTGAGCACCAGCCGCGCCGGCCGCGGCCGCGACTTGCCGTCCGACACCTGCACCATGCCTGTCCGGATCTGTACAACACCACAACTCTTCAATCATTGTACTTCCTTACCAGCACGATACCGAACAAAACAGCAGAAAAATCTCTATCATATATTCTATGAAGCGTGCACCAACAAAGATCCTACAGACATCGATTTAAATTGAATACTAAGATAAGTAAACAAACCTTCCCCATTATCACAATCCTCCGCACTCAATCAAACTCGCGCAAGCAGGGAGCCGAAGACGTCCCCGACCTGCACGTAACAGTTTCGCAACATCACTGCGCGTGTTCGAGTGAACCGGCCCGAGGGTTTTATATATCAGGTCAAACATTTTCCTAGATAATGTGAAGGCATGGCACTCCGGCACGCAGACTTAACAGGCTTAGCGGAGCAACGACACCGTATAACCGGCTATATAGTGATTGTTGACACATTTCACCCCGTCCTCCTATAGGCCGCGGCGTACCGCACGTTAGGCTGATTAGCTTAGATTCCGTTCAATACGATGGGGATATAGACTCGGCATGAAACCCTACGTGGCCGTCGTAATCACGTATGTAATGGACGGTAATTAATAAACTAAACCGTAGTATACACACATACAGTCGTACCTCGCATCCATCGTAATTCACCGAGATAGTTAAGACACGACAGAGGTTAAGTCGGCCGCTTGTATTATCATTTCGTTATCACTTTTGAGGTTCAGAGCACTTTAGCTAATCGGTTCCTATTATCATGAAACAACAATCGTTAGATCTTTTCGGGGGCTCTTCTGGCGGCGACAGATTTGTCGTTATCTGACACTCAGTCACCTCGTCACTCAGGCGACATTGAGAAGCTCAGGATCCTCTCAGTGTGTGATAAGTTGCATTTATAGATATGACATGGTTGTAAAAATTGTGCTTTCAAAATTATTATGAGAATAATGTTTATTAAAATTTACTAGAATTTGATGAGTTGATTGCAATTCCCTCCATATTCACAAATGAAATCTTAGTGGGATTAAAAAAAAGTACTGATTTATTCATATTTATATCATTGTTTTGCCACTTTTCAAGAAGCTAAAGTAAAGTAAATGGGATAAGAAGCAATTATAAATAAATAAATAAACGCTTACACACTCATACCCCGCAGTAGGATTAACCTGTGTCACGGGTGGCATGGACGACACTCAAATGACACATCACTAACACCCATGACTCAAGAACAAATATTTATCTGTCACTTAAATATCTGCCCGGCCGGGAATCGAACCCGGGACCTCTAGCTTCGCAGGCAGGGTCACTACCAACTAGGCTATGGGGTCGTCTCATAAAAGGACGGTACGCTTTTGGAATATGAATAACATTTATTAAGTAAGAGTTTTTTAACTAGGACGAAGTTCGTTTCATAGATTAGATGGGAGCCTGCAATAATATAGCCATGTGTTTGTAATAACCAAGTTCGAATAAAATTGATTTGATTTCGTTTTCGACGAATCGCGAAGCAAAAGCCTTTGTCTATATAATATTCAAATCCAAAATACATGTCATGAGTTTAGTCGATTGAAAAATAATACATAATATTCTTACCTCAAAATCTACCCAGCCGTTTAAAACGCCAGCAATTTTACGAGTCTCGTACCACATTATTGGGATTACAATTATGGGGAACAAGTAAACTGTGAACAAATATTCGATGACGGCCTCTTCGAATTTCCCTTCAGAAGCGCGTAAAATCTGAACTTTGTGAAGTGAAAGGTACATGACGTAGCCAATTAGGGATAAAAATAAAAAGATGGAGTATAACATAGAAGGAGATGTGAACTGGAATTGACTGACGCCAGGGGAAGGTCTCGTTAGCGGGAGAACTCCCATAATACGAAGCAAAGTAAACACTGGTTTTATATTTTCGTATACAATATCCTTATAAATTTTTGGCGCAATCAAATTATCCCGTAGCGGGCTAACAGAGTTAAGGGAAGGACTTTTTACATAAGGAGTTCGCGTGGGAGTGACGTCCAGGAAAATGATTTTATTTTTTCGCTTGGCGTCAATTTGGGTCGCGAAGCCATTTGGCAAGCTGATAGTCGGCGGGTATAAGTTATGGCTCGTATATAGCTGAGACATATTTGAAATAAGATTTCCCGGAGAAATTTAGGATAGAAAACTAGTGAACGACCCGACTCGTGTAGTGACAGTGAGCTTAATGACTCGAAATGAGCCAGCGGTCACGGCAATATTTCAAATTGACAGAATGATTGTTATGCTAAGCGGTTTGAAGTAATATGAAAAATGGTCAGGGTGTTCTTCACCTTGAATGCAGCCTTGTTACCAGCCTTGGCGGAGGTTCGAATGGTTGTTTATTGTTTTATTATTGATATCGTTTTGCTGCACCACATAGGTAAAATAGCCTTGAAATGCCATTACCTACGACGTCAATGAGTCGTGGATCATATTACTGGTAATTTGAAATAATCGGACCTTGGATAAAAAAGTTAAAATAGAATCCTCCAAAAATTTTAATTTTTTTTAAGTCCCTCATTCACGGGTTTTGGGCCCTTTAGGAATGTGAATCTTATACACAAAACAGTTGGACAAACGAGCTATTAATACGAGCATTTTTAATGTCATATCAAAGAACAAACAAGAAGAAAATCATAATAAGGATGTAATAAAATATTTAATAGCGCGCATCTTGGAAATAAAATATGACGCCTGGGGGACACCTGCTCCACGGTATATAAACTGGAGCTAGGTATTCCAGCTTGTAGCTTGTCCCGACAAATTAATGCCGGGGAATACCGCTTTATGGCCCATAAAGCTACTGGCAATAAATAAAACACCCAAGCGTTTCTGTAGTGGACAATGAATAAGGCCGTAAACAGTTGAGACTTGAGAACTATATAGTGGTGCTATAAAATTATAGTATAACGTGTTTTGAAAATTATAGGTTAGTGGTCACTGCTTGATGCGAAATTACTTAACCGCACTGAGAGTAAAAATGGTCGTTCTGTTTATTGAAAGTATGGGGAATTTGGTTTGTAAGTTGTGGAGTAATGATCGATCATCTAACAACTAGGGAATACTAGTGATTGATCGATTGCGTGACCCGAAACACCATGGGCCATTTACAGTTTTGGTCATCAAATTTTTTACCGTAATTATCGTACGCTAATTTTGTTATTACCATACCATATTTATGTCATTTATACTTAAAAAAAATATTATGAAGTATGCGATTAATAAAGAGAAAGTCACCTTGTAAGAGGGAGTCAAGGGTGTCATTTTTATGAGAAATTTTATGACTGCAGTAAAGTAAAGATTAAGATTCTATTCTTAAACGTCGGACTCAGTTACGTAATTGTAGGCCCAGTTGGTCAAGGTCTACTGATGTTATTAATTTTTTTATGTTGATCTCTACTAAGCACTATTGAGATTCATTTTACTAGAGATTCAGCTCTCAAGAAACTCTCAAACATTATTGGCAATTCTGCCTTGGGAAATCTTTTGAAGCAAGCAAAGCTGCGGGCAATTGCTAGTCAGAAGATAAAACAAGTAAAGGGTATCTGCATAATACATTCTTGATATAGAGGAAGTCGTTGATGAACGCCTTGAGGAACTAGTTTTAATAAATAGGGTATCTCAAGCAATTTAATCTACGTCGAACCTCCGCTTTGCTGGGAAATTCAATTCTGCGCTCTTATTAAAGACCCGGCAACTTTGCCTCTTGATTGACTTTTTAATAAACATGAATATACTTAAAGAGGCTGACAATAAGCCTATTCTTAACGTAACGGAACTTGTGTATTGTCCCAATATTCCAAAGTTTTATAACTTACCTAGCAACTGTCAACAAGTCTTTCAGAAGATGATTAATATTTTTTCTCAGCATTATCTAATTATCCGCTTCGGTAAGCATAGGATATTATTATACAAGTAGATTGAACACATGAGACAAAAATTTTATTCGATAAAAACATCCGTGAGCCCTTTGATTCGTAATATGAATGTGTGATTTGATTGATTGGGTGATGGAATAAGTACCTACTATGTGTTCTTTCTTTAATATGACGAAAAAGACTAATTTTACATGGACTACCATGCAGCTTTTCATCTATCTCCACACAATAAGCATATAATATAATGACGTTTATTATAATGTAATGACGTTTGGTTGTGTTTTGAAAGATACATTAACAAACAAATATATTTCATACATATAATTTTACTTCAAGCCTAAGATCCTTGTATGCGAATGGTGTGAGATATTCAAATCCCGCGTCCTTTGCAAGAGCTCTCGATGGTCCGACCTGTCAGCCGCAAGCAGGATTACGAATTCGTATCGGTGTCACTTGTAGACACTCTCTTATAATATTCTTTTTAGTTTTATACGTTACCATAGAAAATGTGACCAACAACAGCGCGCCGGTCATATGAATGTCGCTTGGTAAATATGAATGGCACTTATGAATATGAATGTCACTTATAAGCATTTTTTGACCTATAACGAGGTTGTAATATTTGTGTGGCGAATATGTGAAATTTTGTAATTGTGTGCAAAATGGCGCGCGAGGTCCCGATACAAAATTGAGTACATTCTATATCTTCTCTGATTTCTATGATATTTACTATTCTAAGTGTTAGACTTTACAAGCTAGTTGTGAGTATTGATGTGTATTTGTCACGTATTTGTACACAAATTCAAAAAAGATAGCTGTGATATACAGCGCAATTTCGTGGCTTAGGCGACCTAATGTGTGTTTGTTACTTTACGCGCAAAGCGAATTCGCTTCGAGCGATCGTTTCGTTGCCCTCGGATTAGTCATAGATTTACGTTTCTAGCAAGTATTTTGTGGATTGTAAACATTTATTACTATTAGTATCTGTGTAAAGTTTTAAAAAAGAGGCCGTGCGTAGAAAATAGTCAAGATATACCAAACCCCACCGAGCATAGAATTGAGAGGCCTACTGAAGACTGCAAATTGTGGGAACCTTGAAAATCCCATGGGTCGAGTATAGACATTGGGTAAGCGAGGCAACGATGTGTTCAAATGAGTTTCCGGAGCTTTCCCACATCCGCTGACTCCCAAGAGGCTATTAGGGCAAAACTGAGGGATATCATTTAAAGATAACAACAATGGAACATTAAGTAACTATGCGCAGATTTTGGAATTGAGTCACTAGTAATAACAATGGGAAGAAAAATGATGTGCGTATTATTTTATTAAGAAATAGAGTATAATTACTGTTCTTGGCTGTCATGTTACTCACGTTAATCAGCACAAAATCCAAGAACCCCTATCTACACGGCTTTTGTATCTTAACAAGAGGTGTATCTGTATCAACAGGCTTGAGAATCTCTGGAAAAGAATAGTTTACTGTTGAATTGAGAAAGAAAGTTTTAGCTACTCAGATAAAAAATTATCCCCAAGCGCAAATTCCATTGAGATTTATCTGGAAGATATCTCAACTATGGAGAACATATAGAACATATATAATGGAGTAACATATATATCAAAAGATTTATTTGAAAGGATATAACAACCAGTGAGCAATACCAATTTTCTGTATACATATAAACAGTTAAACACTTTTCCCAATGCGTCTGCGTCTATTTCATTAAGTTGTTGCTAACAAATAATTCCATTCCTTCTCTTAACAATATATTTCTAAAAGTTAATCGTAGTAAACTTTCGTAATTTCAAACAGTATCTATCTAACCTAAAGTATCTATTTATTTCTATTCTATCTAACCTTTGCTCTGAACTCCGTTTGCGAGACAAACCAATATTTATTGTTGTTAAAACCATTGCGAAAATGATACCCATCAAAGTTATTTCTCGTTGTTTGCAGCAAACCACAATCCCTTTAAAGAAATGGCGGAATTTTTCTGTACAATTTTAGGAGCTTAAGTGTAATCCGGTCCTGAGGAAAACTTAGGGCCTTGTTGTACACGCTGAATCTTTTATTTATGCAATGGTCCTTTCAGTTAAAAAAGGTTTATGATAAAAGTACTCGGAACGTAAGTATTCTGACAAGGATGACAATATTAGGGTTTTTTTTGTTTTGTTTTTGTGTTGTCTGATGTATAAACTCTTTTTTATGGGATAATAAGGATGACAAACAAGGTTCCAGCGCTACAATCCCCTGCAGCCCAGGGACACCTTTGCCAAACTTCCAATAGTTCTGTAGGAGAGACTGAAGTTACGAGTTGGTTAATTCCATTTAGATTTTCAGGAGTTAAGGATACAATAGCATATTGCTATTTTATATATTAGATTATATCATATTGCTATTGTATTTTGCAAGATAATAGCATATTGCTATTGTATTTTGTATGGTTGGTATGTTTATTTATACTTTTATTCTTGCTAACCTCAATGGCAGCTTAATCGATTTTTACGCAGTTTTTTTCTGCTGTCCAGAATATCTAACTTAAGGTTATACCTATTTGGTGTTTTAATTTTTCTCGGTTTCTGGTAATACCATTATGTTTTGTGAAGGTACACGTCTATGCCTTTTGTAGTATCTCGGCAGTGACTAAATATCTAGTACCTAATCAAATACTTATTGAGTCCTTTTTATGACACCTAACCGTAGGAACAAATAGCTTCGTAAACGACAAAGTTTATCTTCATGAAATATTTATGATACAATAAATTTTGATAAAGATTAATATTTTTGTAGCATTTTTATGTCGTCTATATGTGAGACAGTAAACGGCATTATGATTTTAAAATAAGATTGGTGGTGAAATATGAAAAGATTTCCAGACATCAGTATTCATAGTGCTGTCACCGCTGAACGACGCACATTTGCGTTCGTTCTAAAATTTTATAATTTATTATTTAGATATTTTATAAAATGCATCGTTTACTTATAAATAAGGTTTTTGTTTTCACTTCTCCACAAAATAAATGGGATAGATACGAAATTGCAACGGAGTCTTAAATAGATGGTATAAAACGAAATGCTACTGAAATTTTTCTTTGTTCTGAGATTTAATTAAAAAGGTTGCCTGAGTGAGATGTTAATTTTGTATAATGAATTAAAACTCAACATTCTTTTATTTTTATTTCTTTTAAAATGAGTGGCCGCTCCGGTTCCATACGGATGCTTTAATAAAAAGAAATATAGCCTATCTCCACACAACAATAAAAATATCACAACGAGGTTCCGTTGCGCCGTTAAATTACGGACAAGCAAACTTTACTATTCATGATATTAGTACGGATTTAACGGGCTAACTTAGCAGGCATTGTTTTATAACATTTTAGCATTTGTAACAATTCAGTATGGCTGATATAATAATAATATATTTCCGTGTCACAGTGTTAGTTACCGTACTCCTCCTAAACGGCTGAACCGATTCGTATAAAATTTTGTGTGCATATTGGGTAGGTCTGAGAATCGGCCAACATCTATTTTTCAAACCCCTAAGTGATAAGGGTTGT
>DWKA01001987.1:0-11383 GCA_018249155.1 Panoquina ocola ocola | reverse complement strand
CACACACATTCACATTCATCACTCTTCTCGTTACATGCGTATCCTCTCTCCTCATTACATGCCCATACCAAGACATTTTCGCCCACAATAAGTAGTATTTTATATCCTAGCATTTGGATAATTAACTGTCTGGCACTTTACAGAAGAAAGACAGTAGTAGTTCACTGTTAAACTGTATATTGTAGGTTATAATAAATAATTATGGTCTGTAAAATTACTTAATCTTATCTCAATGCAAATTATTGTTATGATAGGCACACTTAGGTACTTAAAACGAAACTCTTATACTTTAATTTCTTTATGCTTTTAGTACTTTATTGCTTGTTGTGTTTTCACATTATTGTACTCGGTATTAACATTTCTATCTTTTACTGCAAATATGTTTTTATTTTCCTACAAATAATTCTCATCTATATCACTGTGTCTAGTATCTTAAACAATGCCAACAACAGAGATAGAAATATGAACTAATAACAATCCTTTCTTTCTCTTAGTCTTATTTGTGGATACGAAGATTACTGCTTAAGTATCCTAAGTATCTTTTTCACCAAACTGGTCAACTTCTGATTTGATGTGACACAATTAACAAAATTTAGATTACATGAATAACATTACACGTCCCACGATAAAATTTGATCTCACAACAAATATTAATTCATGTGTTGATTTCATATTAAAATTCTAGTGTGATATAAGTTTTTATGACACTATAAATATTTTGCGACGTTACGCCGTCAAGGTCTTATCTTGTGTTTACTTTGATACAACGATATTCACAAGTGATCTTGTGTAAATTAAATATTGTACAATGCAAACTTCGAGGTGGAGGGTATATTAAGGTTGGATTTTTATTCGGATACTAGCGGCCCGCCCTCGCTTCGCTTCGGGAAAAATCTTCTATTAATCTTAGCATGATGAAATGTAGCCTATAGCCTTCCTCGATAAACAGGCTATCTAAAACTGAAGGAATTTTTCACATCAAACTAGTAGATCCTGAGATTAGCGCGTTCAAACAAACAAACTCTTCAGCTTTGTAATATTCGTATAGATTCTCTAGTAACGGCTCAAAATTTTAGGTATTCCTCCAGATGACATAAAAGTACTTATGTATAGATTTTAGTTAACACCTTACAAACTACCTACTTAATTTTCGGGACCTATTAAATTTCTAAAAACTTGCAATCATTATATTTTATTAACAACTGAAATTTTTCTTCTTTCAGGGACTGAAATCAGAAGAGCCAAGTTCAAAAGAAGTGTTTGAAGAAGTTCTAAAACAGCTTCAACGTTTGGGTAATAGAGGAAAGAAAGTTTTAGTCAAACTACACGAAAGTATGGGACTTAATCATACTGATCAAGTAAGTAGTAATTTAAATTCAATAGTACAAATACTAATTTTTATCAACAAACACTTTACGTTGTTTTCAATATCAATATTAGTATGTATAATGATCACAATGAGTCACTGATAATCTAACTTAATAACATGTATAAAACTGGGTTAAAATTGTGTTCGAGTGATTGTCCTTAGGTAAAGAGTAAAATCATCGTAGAAGTTGAAAACACTAACTTTCTGTTATAGCTTCTGAACAAAACTAATGTCGCATTGGGTTCAGAAGAAGATCTGGACAGGCTGAGAAAGGTGCTGGTTGAAGCGATAGATGAGGAGAAAACAAGACCTGAAAGGCAACGTAAGTAAAATAGTTATAGTGGCTCAATCAATTTCAAAATCATCGTTACTATCCAAAAATCTTTTAAGTAGTGTGAACTACTGTTAATGCTAAAATCCTTATCTAAATGTCTTTTTCAGACTCATGCCAAGTTCCTTTCCCATGACTGTACCATCTAAATTTATAATGAGCTGCCTGTCCACCAGAGCGGCGCGAGGCAGTGGAGCGGAGAAACGGAAAAATATTAACCAAAAGATTTTGTTGATTTTGGAGGAGCGGAGATTTTATGCGATCTTATTGGTTAATATTTATCCGTTTCTCAGCTCCGCTGCCTCGCTCCACTCCGGTGGACAGGCAGCCTAATTATGCTTCTATTTAAAACAGACTAAAACTCTTGCAGAGAAACGGCGAGATGCAAGAGAAGAAGCGAGAAGCAGAAGAGACCTGATGCTCGGTCAGATCGATTTACAAAATGAGTTAAACCAAGACGATGAAGCACGGGATTTTGCTGCTGAGGAAGTAAGTTGAAATTATGCTGAGGAAATAAGTAAAAGGTTAAATTGGTTTAAGTCAATCTTTTTATACCTGTGAACTACAATAATGTAATCAATATAGAAATAGTTAGGAGGACATTGTTTTTAATAACATTTTCATTTTTGTCGAAATAGCTTAGTAAATTATTGACGGTGAGGTAAAAGTCAGAACTTATCAAGATTCCTTCCGTATTATTCAAGATCTATCCAAGAAAATGGAATCCCAAAGTAACAGAAATGGTCTCAAAATACAATTCTAAAACTAATTCCAGGGTTTGGATCCAGATGGTTACGCAGAGCATCACAACCAGGTGAACGAGACTGACGCGTTTGACATGTCCAACTCTGAGTTCTGGTCGTCCTTCTCCAGTTCTGAAGAAGCTTTGCTGGAGTGTGAGGGTCTGATCCTCAACTTGCCGCTGACCCCTCATGGTTCCTGTGTCAGCAACGCGTCAGATGAGGACATGAAGAAGGCAGCTAGAGCCAATGCTCTTACTTATAGGTTCGTATGGGCAATGAACTTGGGAAGACGTAAAAGAGACATTACATGCGCAGAAGTCGATTTGCTCTGCTCTTTGTTCTGCGCATCTAACTGCCTCTTTCAGATTCTTGCTAAGTTACTTACCCATGACTATATTTCTTTGTACTTTGCTGCAAGTTGATGTTAATAATTCAAAACTTCAAAACAATTTGTCCATACTGGTGTAACTGACACGCTTATGCAAGTCATTATTTGACTCTACCACAGTTTTGTAAAAGTATTTTTTATGGAACAGATGAAAAAGCAACTGTATATAAATGCCCTAAAGTTTTATAACTATTTATTCACTTATTTCAATTCAGAAATTCTAATTCAATTACCCATAAAAAAAGGATTCTTTGCAATGGGTAGCATATCTTACTTACTTTCTTTTAAATGATAGGTACCTATATTTTATTAAATATTATGTAGATGACGAAAATAAGTAATGGCTATAAGATCTTGGACTATATTAATATACCTACTAAATCAGTATGGTTGCTGAGATATTAAACAGAAATATTGGTACTAACAAAGATACATATTTGCATTTCTTTTAGGGTCCCAGCAAATGGCTACTATTTCTTCGTGTTTAACTCCGAGAACGAAGTTCAAACAAACTTCATTAAGGCGCGGTTTGACCTCCAGAAAACCAAATACGATGTCGCAAAGACCGCCTTGAGAGAGTGTAAGAACAGTACGGATAGATGCGACTTATTACTCGATATGTTTTCTACCCAAAAGGTAAATATTTATTGCTATATTTTTATACTATTATCTCTGTCATTGTAAATAACATTTTTATTTATTTTTGCGCTTGAGTGTACTGCACAGGTTAATAACCTTTTGACACATTTGTACCCACGTTCTGGATTGATCTATTCGGTGGATAAAAAGGTCAATGACTTCCAATTATTGTTTAGATGGACGTATAAAAACTACGAATACAGATAATTTGACGTACTGATGATAATGTAATTACATTCAATGACTGCTTAATTATTTGAAATAATTTTAGCTTCTAGCAAGATGTACAGAAAATTATATTAATTTAAATTTCCAGGTTGTACTGGAAGTGCCTCTACGAAACAATGACTCGCTTTGGAATGAACAGTTTGTGATAATATCGGAATGTGAACCCAGAACATCCATATACCTTGTCTGTGTAATTGCTGTACCAATACTTATATTACTATTCGCTTTCCAATAAACTTTCCAAGATGAAATGGAAAATTCCAAAATGGGTACGGATCAATATTCAGTTATTTTATTGGCACTAGGAAAACACAGGGTGACAATGATTTTAAAATAGTATTAAAGTACGAAATGCGAATTATGGCCTACTAGTGAATATATAGTGATATTACTAGAATATAAATAAATAGATAGTTTCATTGTTATATTTGTTAGTTATATAAAATTATGTTACTATGTATAAGCGAATATAAATAAGTTAACTATAGTTTGTACATTATCGTATCGAATATAAAATATAAAAACTTAAGGTTTTCTTGAATATAATTATAGCAATACTATTTTTATATCTATAAACGTTATAATACATTGTTATAGTAGAAAATTTATTAGAAATACGAGTAGATACCTAATATAGCGTTGTTACAGTGTAGTGTTAGGATAAAAGTTAAGAGATAATACATTTTCGAATCACTGGGGAAAATGCTGAACCTATGTATTAAAGCTGTAAATATTTATATACAGCTTGAAATAAGTATTTAAGTAATAAAACGAAACCAAATTATACAAATAGCTACAAGGATGTCATAAATAATACTATTAATATCATAAATGTGAAAGTTTGTATGTTTGTTCGTCAATCACGCAAAAAACGGATGAACGGATTCGGATCAAATTTGGTACATGAATAGTTTGTAACCCGGAATAACTTGGAATACTTTTTATCCCAAAAATTCTGGTAAATTTCTTTTGATTACATTAAATGTTCAAAAACGTAACCTGGACGGCGGCGTTGGCATCGAATTAGAAGAATGGTTGTTACATTGTTTTATAGTCAAAATTCAACGCGGACGAAGTCGCGGGCAGAAACTAGTGATACTATAAATTTATTGTAACTCGTATCGTAAGATAATTAAAAATGTTTTTGTTATATTATTATTTGTTTAGTTCTATTGAAAGCATGATTTGAGAGATAAGAAACTAAATAGCATATCAAAGACAAAATCAATATCGAATGAAAAGTACAATTTGTAGACACCGCCTAATTTTTATGATATTGTTATATTGAACTCTATCTAAATAACGTTAAGGTTTAAAATGGCCTAAACCGGTCGATGTAAAATCTAATCAAGAATCGAAAGACTTTGTTTTTGTATTATTAGGAACTATAGTGACTTAGCTTGAATCAATTGTACGGAACTTAACCCTTAGTAAAATTACGTGATACCTAGGACATTGGAACTAATTTTAGAACAAATCCAGATGAATATAAAAAAAACACTAATTTGATAAGAAAAAATAATTGATAAAAATATTTTATTATGTTAATTTTTCAGCCAAAATTCACGGTCAAAATTAAGATGTCATTTCCCCTTTATAATTGAATGTAGGTTTGTCAAAAAACTCTTAAAAAATCATATTTCTATAATACATAATTATTATTAGGTCACAATGAGCCCCGATAGTACTTTTTGTGTCTTTTCATAATCAGCTTAGACTTTATGTCGACTGGTATAAAACAATATCAGACCATTGAGGTTCAAATGTATGTGTTTAAATGTGTTACTAGGTCATTAATGTACTGATATGTATAATATATTTCAAACATGTTTCTAATTACATTATTTGAGGCTGTTTTATGTGATACTAGTCATAAAGTGAGATATTGTAAACATAGGTATTGAAAGTTGAAAATAAATATATTGAAACAAAACAATTATAATTATTATTTAATACTTATTCAATAAAGAGAAGGTTCTGAATAAATACCTGCAAATAATATCACATTAGTTATTTTATCTACCATTAGAAATGCAAACGGTCGATTAAATGATATGTTATAAGATTGTTTACGCGCTACCAATAAATCTGGACCAATATTTCCCGTAACACCCGTTTCAGTGATTTCTATATCAGCTTTACTTAACACCATTGACACATAAAGTCTGTGATCACTAATCCTTCTGAAATCGGCTTCGCGAGGTAGAAACATACTTTGGAGTCCCATATCAAACAAAAGTTCTGGTAGATTCCCATTGTCTGTGCTAAAGTTAAATCTTGGTAATGTTACATTGACCAGTCTTGGTGCTTTAGATTTTAATGATCTAAATATGGTCGGTAATCTGATCTTCGTCATTGACCAGAACAGATCGGCAGCAGTCCCTCTGTATGGTAGCAAGAGAAGCATCGTTACCCTGTTATTGAACGGTAACTCCAATATCTGAGCATGAATAGCTGATACGTAGGTGACCTTGAAATATCCTATTTGGTTCATCATATTAACTCGACCTATCTCCACTTTTTCGTAGGAATAAAACGGTTGCGGTTTCGTGTACACGGGATTAAACGGGCTTCTCCAATCAGCTTTTATGGAAGTAGCATCGATTAGTAGTAGAACAGTTTTGGTAAAATCACTTGGATCTAGCGTTTCCGTGAATGTCACGTTTGTATCTTTTTTAATAATTTCGTTCACTCTAGCCGCTGATTCTGACCTGGTTTCTGGTCTGAAGTTTTCAGGTAAAACTTTCACAGCATTCAACCCTTCCACTCGTTTTATAAATGAACGTTTCACATTTAGTAACTCATCGACGACAATAACACTCCGATGTTTAATCATTATTTGCAACTGGTCATCGAGTGTGTTGAAGTAATCTTTTACTATTTTTCTGTAACATGATATTCTGTGATATCTTGTTATCCTTAAAATTTCAGATAACGTATGACCTTTCGCACCATCTGCTAGACTAAGTATTTGAAGCCAGATTGAGATCGGTGAAAACACGAAATGTCCATCAGTTTCCTGAGATATTCTGTCCAAGATCCTTATAGAAAAATCATATGTTGGTATTTGCAAAAGTTTAGCTACTGACTTTTTATCACAACGAGGTTGAGACCCGAACACTGTAGCACATAACAATAACACGAGTAATTTTGTCACCGTGATAAAAACCATTTTAGTATCGCACAGGCACGTTACGCTGTATAAGTGTCTTATTTCAAACTGACTCGATGAAGTAACTTGTTATGATCTATACAACTTTTATGTGCCGGACAAAGATAAACTCGGGTCAACGTATATTTTATTAATTTTGCTTCAAAGAACTTACAGGATTTCACGACGGTCAGACGAATTTGATATTTATACTAAGTAAATACGGTACATTTTGAGTGTAACGACTAGGTTGAATACGTATGACTTGTAAGTACAAAACTGTTTAGCTCATTGCGAAACAACTGTAAAGTGGTAAAAAATAGTGGCGTAAAAAACCTCGGGTCGAGCCCGAATTCTATAGTGATTTGATTGGCTACGGCTAGTCTGTCTGTGACTTCGAATGACCCGAAAATTAGCGGGGACTTTTTATTGTAGAACTTCTAACTAAAAGGTATTTTACATATTAAATCAAAATAATTTATTCATAGGTATCTCAAATACACTTATACTTATGCACGTAATTTTTTTAATCCACCACCATTTCGAGAAGGTGCTTTGTCATGGAGAAGAAATGGCGAAAGAAACCTCTCAGCACATCTTATAAACAGATCAAATGATTAGTATTGTCATCGTCAAGTAACTTGGCAAGAGTCTGGAAGATACATTAGATGCACAGAAGTAGTTTTACTCTGCTTTTTGTTCAGCGAATCTAAATGTCTCTTTCAGACTCTTGCCAAGTTACTTGTCGATGACTATAAAGAAATAATGTTTTATAACGTTAATTACTTTAACAGGTGGAGAAGAAACTACAAAACCTTGGCTTCCATAATTGATGGCCAGGGTGACGTTATCTGTACGTGCATTGTGTTAACTATTTATTGGTGATCTAACATGTTTGCTTTAAACCTGATAAAAATAACAAAAACCCGATTTAATTGCAGAAAAGAGTTAAAGAAATAATATGAGATGCTTGTTATAGAGTTAAAAGCTAGTGTCGAATGCTTCTGTTAGATCTACGGAGCTTGGACGTTTTGGGATAAAATATGTGAAGTTATTCCAAGGCAATCCCTCCTGGGTAAACTTGAAAATAATTAAATTTTATAACATATTTTATCAGTATTCTAGATTACATAGTTTATTAAGGGTTCAATGAACTTTAATTTATTTGGTGATGAGATTATTTCTGAATGACTTAGTACAGGTGAGAAAATCATGTTTTACTTTATTTACGTCCTACAATTCTATTTTATTTTAAGGTAATGTCTTGAGACACTGGTTAATAAAACATAGTACGCTTCTAAATCTAAGGTAGGATTGGAAATATTAATACTACAGAATATAACATTCAATAATTTAATCAAAATACAGACGGTTTTGAATAAACACCGGCGAATAGGATGACATTGGTTACTTTATCCAGTAAGAGGAAAACGAACGGTCTATTAAAGGAAACATCAATAATATGTTTTTCAACAACGACGTTTTCCGGAGCTATAATCGCTGATACACCTGTTTCAGTCACTTCAATACCAAATTTATTCACCATCATTGATACATAAACTCTATAATCACTTATTTTTTTCAATTCAGCAAGCCGTGGAGAAAATATTCTCTCGAGACCCATGTCATGTAGAAGTTCCGGCACGTTGTCAATCTCAGTAGTTATATTGAATCTTGGCATTTTTAAATTGATTAATCTCGGTCCATTAATATTTAGTGATCGGAGTATTGATGCTATCCTGGTTTCTTTCATTCTCAGGAATAAATGTTCAGCGGTGCCCTTGGTGGGTTGTAGTAAAATCATTGACGCTCTATCATTAAACGGTAGTTCAATAGCTTCAGCTTTGATTTGTGGTATATAATTATAATTAAAAGAGCCGATTTGATTCATCATGTTAACGTATCCAATGTGGACTTTCTCGTAAGAATAAAATCTTTCTGGTTGGGTATATACAGTTTTAAAAGGGCTTTTCCAGTTGGCTTTTAAATTAGCTATGTCTGCCAGTAGCAAAACTGTCATTCTAAAATTTTTATCACCCAACAAATCTGCGATTGTACCGGTTGCATCTTCAGTGATTTCGTTTATTTTCGCAGAAGTTCTACTAAAACCAGCTTGCATGACTTTAGTTGCATCTAATTTTTGAACATCATTTACAAACGACTTTTTGACGTTCAACAATTTATCGATAACCAAGATACTCCGTCGATTTATCGTTTTTCTTAACTCTGTATCAAGAGAGTTAAATATTTGTTTGACAGCCTCTCTAGAACATATCGTTTTTTGTCTCGTTACATTTAAAACTTCATTTAATGTATTTCCTTGAGCTCCATCGGCTAAAGACAGTAGTTGAAGCCAAGTTGAAATTGGGGAAAAAACAAAATGTCCATCGGTCTCTTCTGCAACTCTGTCCAGGAGTCTCACTGAGAAATCGTACGTTGGTATTTGTAAGTGCCGTAAGACTGAGTTTTCGTCACAATTCTGCCGATATCCCAACACTGAGGTGCACAATAACAAGATGAATAGTTTTGACATGTTGTTAAATTCACTTTTTACTGTACGAATTACTATTATCTACTTCTTATCACTTGTATGCGAGTCAACTGAACGCAATACTAATACTGTTGTTATTACTGAGTATGATTTATATGCAGAGCTTTTATATCAAATCAATATAGGTACATACATAAAATAGTAATTGTTTGGCTGTCTGTTCGATTTGCATTACTGCATAGACAAAACCGCTGGGTCTAAAAGTACGTTTTGATAATGTTATATAACAACGTATTTTTTTTTAATTAATTCAATAAAAGTTGGAATAGATAGTTGTTTGTAAAAATCTCCGTTAATTTTGAAGAATATTAATAGATATTCCAAATTTTTTATGAAATTTTTTATGACGGATGAAAATTTGTGGGATAGATAAATGTCTTTTATTTATATATTGAGCAATATTTATTACGCGAACTATAACTATAACAATATTTATTATTATTGGCTCTTTTTATTAAGATTTCATCACTATTACCTAATGTTACTTTATTAATCTCTAAGTAATTAACTCCAGATAAGTATCTAATAGTGAACTAATAAGAATATAAACTAGAACTTTATATTTTGACAATTGCTAAAAAATAACTAAAGCTTCATGTATAGATACAGATATATAATATTGAAAATGACCGTAAAAGTGTTTGTCAAATTAAATCAATTTAAGTATTTTGTTGGTTTGTTTACATGGTGTACTTTTTTTAAATTATTTCTCTTATCCTAGCCCACAGGGCATGCAAAATGGTTACAATACTATAATTCCTAGCTACTCTGTATTGAAATATAATTTACGCAGACGAAGCCGCGGGCAACTCCTAGTTCTCCTAGTGCGATAAGCTGCTGAGGTCAATTCGTACGAATATTCTGTCGGTTTCGCTTCAAGGAAATTCCAGAACTTTATCAGTTCAGTTAAACAGAGTTTTAGTATTAACGTTTTATAGTCCATTTTAGTATACTATAACGTCAGTTACTGGAATTCACGCGAACTAACGGCATTCATGACTCACATTTATGATAAGTTATCGTTTTAATTAATTTGTTGTACATAATTATACTGTAGAGCCTATGCCTAATGCCTTTGGATGAAATTTGGCAGATGGATAAGTTATAATCCGGTATATTATTTGCGCTAATTCTTATCACGATAACTCAGGTTAATACATTTTTAATAAATTATATGTTCAACAACGTAACCTAGACGACGTTGCCATCAAATTAATAGAATGGTTTCGTTACAATCTAAAAAATAATGTGAATGAAATTTTTACACTATGTTACAGTCGAAATTCCACGCGGGCGAAACCACGGGCGGAAACTAGTGTATCATAAACATGATTCACTTCTTCGATCACTAGGCCTATAATAAATTTTAATTGTCATAAAAGGTAATTATTATGACGTCAGTTTATTAAAATGTTTTCCCGTTTAGTGGCATTTGTCGTATTTAGGTATAATCACCAGACCACAAGCCGATAAAATGACATAATTATAGTGAGGACATTGTAATATTTTGGTAATTCCTGTTATAATCTGTCATATTAAGGCGCTTTGCCCACGGAGTAACTATTGCAGCAACTGGCAACTACGTGTTTACACATTCATTATATTTCAATTGCACTGCGCACACTTAACAACTTGTGTTTCGAGTTACGGTGATCGTCAACAGTTTTCAGTTGCTGCAATCGATGACTAGTCTAGTTGCGAATTGCCGCAACTAGCAACTTCTAAATATTATACGGTATTTAAAGTTGCCCGTTTCTGCAACTGTCAATCGCAACGTGTCGGGCGACTATACATCCTCCCTCCCTCTTCTTGTGCCCGGAAATTCCAGTGTTGCAGCATTTGCCTTCTGAGTGTGTCTTCCCCCTTAATCCGGCTTCCAGGGATGTCCACGTAAAAAGACCGGATCGTATTGAATAATTTAATACTTGTAACTAACTTTTACAAAGCTAATAGAAAATATCGTAGCGTATAGTAATGCAATAG
>DWKA01001986.1:0-11384 GCA_018249155.1 Panoquina ocola ocola | reverse complement strand
AAATTTGGCATGCAGGTAGATGTTATGACGTAGGCATCCGCTAAGAAAGGATTTTGGTCAATTCTACCCCCAAGGGGTTAAAATAGGGGATGAAGGTTTTAACTCTTAACGCGAGCGAAGCCGCGAGCATAAGCTAGTTAGATTATACACTCGAAGTAAATAACAGAGCTATCACAACATGGTATGCAACAGCACAATGTCATATTTATTGTGATTGACCGAGCCCTATTCGATCCGCACAGCAACGCCATCTGTCGTTACGTACCTGTCGATAATCAACGGGTGTAGTGCATTGTTTACACTGTCGTTAATAAATCGGCGCACAAAACGCGTTTTGTTTGCGAAACCAATCGCAATGTCGGCCGACAAATGTCGATGCGAGTAACAAAGGTATCGTGGAACAATGCTCGCGTATCTTTTTACCGAGCGTGCGTGACACACTGCGCGTACGGATTGCGGATAAACGCTACGTTAGTTTTATTAGTTTGTAGTATACATAGGCATTCGTTATTTTTTTATTTTCATGTGATTAGGATAGTAAATGAGTGGCACCATTCTGTGTCCACTATTGGACACGCGTGTCAAACGAATAAGATTGTAAGAAATATTTTGTAGTCATGTTTTAGTATTACAATATCAGTTTGTTAGTTCCCTGTCGATATAAAGCTGTAGGTGACTAATTAACCTTATTAGCTACTGTATAGTAGTAAGTAACTCATTTGATTCGGAGAACTAACTTGATCAATATAATTATGTATTGTGATATTATTATAACCCACATTATTTTTTATTTAGAATCTTATAAGTCTATCATGAATCATGACAACATCTAATTAGGCCTCCTTTATGAATATTTATATTAAACAACATCAAACAAACAGTCCGACACACAAATAAAAACGAATCATTCGATTGTAAAAAAATAACCGTTTGTGCCATTTAACTGTTTGACTGTTCACGCTTGACTGTTTCTTAAATTTTTTGTTTCATTATGAAAAAGTTCGTTCATTTTGTCTCTGCCGTATCTGTGCCGTTTGTGTAGTCTTCCATCGCATCGCCCTGACAGCCAACTGTTAGGGGCGTTGCTCCGTAGTTAATATTAATTAAAGGTGGGGCGGTACGGTGTAGTTTCTGTAATTGGTTTTCATTTGTCTAAGCAACCCTAGCGCGTGAGTTAGATTTGCTAATTTCGTTTTATTCCCCGAAGCCATTCCTCACAATCAGAGATTAAACTATTCGTTTTTGGCTCGCGCAGTTTTGGACCGAATCAACACTTTTGTTGAAGGTAATTTCGTTCCGTTTGTAAGTTAATTAAATAATTAGTGTAACGTTCAAGTTAACTGTTTATTACTGTTAATAATATATCTGAAATGGTATATTGAGCGGTACTATAAATCGTGTAAGTAGTAAGTAGCTATTAATAGGTAATTCTATTTACTCCTTACTTTTCAGACGTCTGAATTAAAGAGAAAATAATATGTATTTAAAATATGTGTGTGGTTTTTAATAATTATGAAAACAACCCCTTTCTTCGAGGATAAAGCTACTTATAAATAAATATTTTACTTATTATGTCCTGAACAAAATTCAACATTGTAAGAGACAACCTGAAGAAAGTTTCCTAGCTCAAAGGGCTTTGCGGTGAGCGATGAAATTTCAACCAGGGAGAGCAGTATTTCTATACATTTAGAAAATGTTTTAACTAAGTATATAGGTAGTTCCCAAATACAATGTTCCCTCGAGTACGAAGAGATACTGGGAGAACATGAGTTTGGTATCGTCACGCCCAAATGGCTAACCCATCCAAATGAACCGTCACCATAATTTCCCACGGCGTTCAATAAAGCCATTACTGTAACGTACGGGACGAGTGAAACTCATCTGCCGCGGCATATGTCGCCGCGAATCCAATTTACGTCGATTTTCCTCGCCCGCCTTACATAGCCAACGTTTTTCGAGTTTTTTGTTTCTCTCGGCCGGTTTTTTGCGGCTTTAGTAATTAAACCACCGTGGCTATCTCTCGCCATTGGTTATAATCCGATGTTGTGGAGGGCATGTCCAATGGCGGGCCCGTTTATAATCGTGTAAAGAACCCCGTTGTGCTTCCACAAAGTGACGTTTTTTCACGGCTGTGTGTACGCCCGCCACAAATAACTAAGCATTGTATGTAAGGTTTCTATTAAAGCGGGCCATAATGCAGTACTGATAGAATGACGCACTATTTCGTTCGGCTAGAACGGGAGTCGGCGTCGTAAATGATCTTTTATTTTGATGGAAGTCGAATTAATTTTTAATAGATTTTTTTGTCGAAGTCTAGACCGCGGGGCAAGCTTCATTGTTGCCAATGCAAATTGTAATTCGATTTATTATTATGCACAAGCAAAATAAACATCGAGTTGATTGTAACTGTTGTTTTGTGGTCACGCAATATTCGTGGAAAAGTACAACTAATTCCACCGTGACCGCTTTTACAAAGTAAAACAGTACCTATATCTACTTCTCAGCTCTCAGCACTAGGCAGTAGATGGCACTAGTGTCTATATAGACTTGTATTCTGGCCAGATTGACAGAATTTCCCCGTAATATTCCCTAAACTAGGGATATTGTATAAGTTATATTGGTAAAAGTTCATCAACCCTGAAGGTACCGAAGCTACCGAAAAATCGCTTGAGAAGCCGAACTGAAAAAAGGGTCTTTTTATATTCTCTTAGCCTTTTAGTAAAGACTTAAAATTTGATTTCTAATAGAAGTTTATCCAAAAATAATATCAGTTTTTATTCAGAAATTATCTTAATACAAGTACCTATAGCAAAATTTTATTCAAATTATATACGAGTGATAGTTGTATAGTATAGTGTTTGCAAATGTCTGCGGTTAAATACGAAGATGTAACATACACTCAGTCTAAGTGTACACCAAGTGTTGACATTGATTTTGTTATAACAAGTGATCTACAGCCGGCAATGAGCGTCACACAGTCAAAACATTCAGACCGTATCTAACCAGTGTTTGCCTTGATACGCAAACGAACTTCTGTATGATACTTAATAAAATGTTTTGCAATGACGCATCTCGGGGTAAAAATACATTCAGCTAACGTGTCACTGCAGTACATAGCGTTATGTATGCTTGAACATAGGGAAGCTTATCGCTCGCCGGCAGGCCTCGCCCTACTGTCAGGGGCACGCAACAAAAATACTCTTGTTGCTGTATTGTATCCTCTGTTGTTGTTCACGAAAAGCTCCCTCTATGCGCCGTTGTTTAATTACTACAGCCTTTTGTAACAACGGCGACGCTGCGGCCGGCTCCCGGCCTACGACGTAAAAAGTTGTCACGTTTCTCTTTGCATATTTTCCGCTCGAATGTTTTAGTGTTAGAATAAGAATAAATGGCGTTATTCGGTTAGCGTTTTTTTTTCCGTCGAAAGTTTCTACTTTTCCATCGTTTCTGTTGGTTTATTTATATATTGCCTTCCTAGGGCTTTCTTTTGATTTATTATATCACCCTTTTGTAGCCTTAGCGGTTATTACGTGAACGCTAACTGGCGATTATTTACGTCGCGGAACAAATTAATGTTTTCGATAAGTATGACGTTTTTTTGTTACTTATAATTAGGTAACCAGACAGACTTGTAGCCAAGTTTTTACTTCTATTTCACTAGCAAAAACATTACCTACTTAGACAGATATTTACAATATGCTTCAAGAAAAAACTAAGCAAAATAAAATATTGGTATTAACAAAATGATCACGTTATAAGCATTGAACTATGAGGGCTGTCTCAATCCGTTCAGCGAAGACCTCGGCAGCGGCGCAGCGGGCGAGGCGAGGGGGCGAGGGGGGCGGTAAGGGAGTTAACATACATATGTATAATTGAAACTGTAGTCAACAATAGCATACTTACTGCACGGGTAGTATTTACTCTCAAAGTGGTGTACAATCACACAATACCCTTCCGACTCAGTGAATATCAAACGAACGCCTAACAATGGTTCTTCGGAGCGATGAGTGGTCTATCTAGATCTATCTAGCTTCTTGTCTGTAGATGCCTTGTTGATGGTTACTAGAGCATTACTGTATTACTGTTAGAGGTTACTCGCAAGGTTGCTTAGGTGTTTTAAGACTAACCTTATTTTTTTAGTTTTTGATTTTTGCTTCGCTTATTTTTTTTTTGTTACTTTATGATGATTGTTCTGTAGACTAGCAGTGACATCGTATGATACGATTAAAGGGGGTACTTTAAAAGTAAACATTTGATTCTTTATGCGAAATGAACTCTAATAGGCGTTTAAACTATTAAGACTTCCTGTATTACGGCATGATCAGTGACCACGCAGTTAAAATATCTCGGACAAATATTTTTTCTAATTAAACATTACGATACCATAAAACAAATGTGTAAACATTTACACTTCACTGCAGTTGTGCATTTTACATCTGTCAAGTTCCTCAATAAACTTTATGAAATATTGCATCGATAATTTATTCGATAAGTTGGTATGTTTATTTATAGTTTTCATTTATAAATATTCAAATTAATAAGTAGTTACAGACCTATACATAAAGCAGTGATGATGTCATATTTTTAATTGCAATTTATTTGCGTTAGTATTAGGTATTTATCTACTACTGATATAAAATGTAAGCTGTATAAACGAGTATCGCGTACGATCGAAGGGGGACGAGCGCTAACCGCCTTCCCGCACGAGCCATAACAACAGTAATAAAGTATCCACCCTTCAAACATTCGAGAAAGAATCTATTAAGATTTAATAAAATCATGACCTAAATAACGTCTTACCATTTCAATTTTCCGGACGAAAGGGTGGCCCTCCTTCGCCTTTGTCGCTCGCCCCCACCACCCCCCATTGTAGCATGGCACACAAGCTTTCAAAGTAATGAAGAGCATTTTCGTCCGATTCCGAACACAATGGCCGTTTTAATACAACGCAGAGAGGAAAGTCCTTTGTCGCACGCAGCATTGTGTCGACGCGAGTGTGTTACATACTCCGTTTGTTTTTTGTCTCGCGTTTTGTGCGCGATTGACGCTCACAAAGGTGCCTAATGTAATACGTAGGCCACTCTGTTTGCACTATTTAAATTTGGAATGTTTACAACTTTGAATTTTGCACTCGATTGTACTTTGGAGGGACAAGGGTCTGTGCAATCAATGGTAGATACTAAAATATTTGACTGGACGTACAGGATTGATGAGACAAAATCAAGATCTATATGACCATTGTTGTTTTTAAATAATAATTCAAGTTTTCAGAAATATAATTGAACTTAAAACTATTGACCGTTTAAAGCCACAATACTGGAAGGCATAGAAATTCCAGAGGGAGGGGGCTGTTTCCCGTCCTCTTCCCCTTTTCGGTACCTACCTCTTGGGAAATCCATAGGTATGTTACTGGTTACTGCATCTCCTATCACAATATGAATATGTACTTACCTATATGTAAAGTACTTACCTACATGTACAATATTTCTGAAAGAAGCTTTTGTAACTGTGGGCAGGAAATAATAAATCCCGGTAGTTTCTTGCTGCTTCTTCTCCCGGGACCGCTCACGGTAGGGATTTGTTGAAGCAACGGCGTAAATTGACGTTCGAAAAGTGTTTGTTAAAACCTACTTCGAATAAAGTTTCATTTCATTTCATTTCACTATAAAGTCACGTACCAACTGTCACAACCTTCTAATGAACAGAGTGGAAACCCATAACTACCCATAACAAAAGGTATTTTTTCATAGCGGAGTTAGTAAGAAATAGTAAGAATCTAGATTAAAATTCTGAAGATTCTGATGATTGAAATAAGCAATGCCGTATGTATGACTTAAAGTCCGGTCGCTGTAGTTTCGCATAAAAAAATCTATAAATCCTTTACGACGAAAATATAACAATACCAGTAGAATCCAACGTTTATTCGTTCACTCCAATCCAATATTCCAGTTAACATTATTCAATGTTGCCAGCGCTGCCATTGTTTAGACGGGCGGCTGTAGGAAATAATTATAATAGAGTGGCAACACTGTAGCGGCACGCGTCAATGGCTGATTGTTAATTAAAATGAAAATAATACCCTCCGCCATCGTTTTTATATGGTTCCGACTCAGTTATAATCTACCTGGTCTTTGATGTTGGTTAATTATGAAAATTTTGGTTGCGGGTGATAATCGTCAGTAGTCTAAAGATGACTTTCCAGCTGAATTAGCGGAAATGCCATGCTGTGAACTTAAATTATTATTTGAATGATAAGACAGGTTGGACCTGAATTTTTATACATACATATCGTCAGTGGAAAGCGTAAAATGCTAAAGCGCCATTTTAATCAAAATGACATATATACCTCGTTGGATTGGATTTTTTTTCTGCGTCCAACGATGTATATAACTAATTTTGATCAAAATGGCGCTTTTGCATTTTACGCTTTCCACTGACGATATATAGAAGATAATTTTATACATATAAGTGCTCTGTGCAACTGTGAGTAGGAAAAAATAAATCTCGGTAGTTTCTTGCTGCTTCTTTTCCAGGGACCTCTCACGGTAGGGGTTTATAAAAGTGTCGGCGTTTTGATAGATTTCAAGACATAATTTCTATAACGTGTTCTATAAGGAATTCTACGTTCTTTGTGAACTGTCATGTTTTAAAATAATTTAAGAACTGACGAGTTTCAGTTTTAGATCTTCTTTCAAGACAAAAATATAAATGCGATTCGAATGCAGTGTTTCATAATGTGGGTACGTTTTGGCTAGATTGGTCTAAATTGGACTGTGGGTACTACTTAGTAATTTCGGAAACTATAGTAGCAACATTTCTCATGTTGTTGCATTAGTGAAATACCAGATAACGAATTCCTTTCCACGGATAATGACGATGAATCTAGAAATAACCCTATTTTCTATGGATAATCTATTCTACCACACGACAATACCAACAAGAACATCTACGCTAACAAAAGTGCATTTTGCATAAACAACATCACTAATGATAATTCATATCATTCAATGCCATTAAGACGTTATTTGCATCACAGTGCGCGACAGTTTGTAGTTGGAACAAAGCTGGGGAAAAATTCTTGACGTCTCGTCTGCGAGTTGACGACACAGGAGCATTATGTCGCACAATGGCTACGAAACCGAGCTCAGAGAATCACATACAGCGGCACGGTGTTGTTGGTGGAATACGGGAAATTGCAAGGCTTATTTATACAGTAGGACACTGATGTGAAAGGAGCTGCTTTAGCGTTCGTTTGCCCTTTTGTTTCACTCGAATGCAAGTGGAATGGAACTGCATTTATTGATCTTAATGCCCCATTGTTGCAGCGGGTTGTGCGAGTGACGTGTGGCGAATTGGCTGGTGCATGTTTGTGTAGAGTTAACATTAGAAATGATGGGAGATGTTGAAATGAGGAAGCGCTTGCACACACTCCATAATAAGACTTATTTTATCGTGACGCGGTTTTGGATGACTTGACGGATACCTTTAGTACATTTTGACAGTCATAGTTGAAAAATTGGAGCATTTAATGCTGCTAATTGGAGCTTGTAATCATATGTAGTGTTCTAATTATATTAAATACTGGAGCCCTGACTTGTAAATGAATGCGCTATTAGGAAAATATATCTTAAAGGGAAGAACTTCAATTTCAACAAAAATGCAAATGCTATCAAAATATTTAATAGAAAATTTGTTATGACGGAAATTACATCAAAATATTGTAACAGAAATCATTGCCGAACAGTACTTTTGAGTTACGCATTATTGGCAAGTACAAGATCCTTATCATTCCACCGACAAAAGGGAGTATCCTCCCCGAAGTATCGACACAATAATGAGGAACCGGGAAAAACTTCTGTAGCGGAATGAAAAGCGCAAATTCGCCATTAGGCGGCGCTTTCCGCCATTGTTGCGTCTGTCCCTCTCGTCTCAGTGAAAGGACACGCGTGTGCGAGCGAGAGAACGGTTGGTCCTCCGGCCGGATTGTTCCTTTCTATGTTGGCGACATTGTTTTCGCTTTTATGCCCGCCTGATTCAGGATTGTCTTGTCTGTTTCAATGGTCGGTGGCGCCCCTCCACGGTATCGATGCGATGAATACAGCCTTCCATAAATGGGGGGAGACAAAGGGTTGGTCTCTTGAATCGAACTGGGAGACAGGTCGTTCGTGCCTTCGATTATATTGTATCGTTCAAAGCCATTGTCTCCGCAATGAGGGATGGTTAGAGCAAATTACTTTTCTGTCGTTGTCTCCGCCATAATAGTTTATTATAAACATTTGTTCGATAAACAAAGCCATTGGAGCAGTATTCTCTAGTGATCTTTTATATTTCGGGCACAATGCCTCGCTTATATCGGGAATAATACCTGGTTTTGGATACTCGCCGGCCGGCTTTTATTACGTTTTCATTAAAGTACGCCGGTGGACGGTGGACCCGATTTTCTCTCTCCTCTTTCCTCCAAATTTCCGCTTTTTGATTACTTTTACGAATTGTTTTTCTGTATTTGCTATTCTGTATGGCTATGATATGTTTCTGGTACAGTGACAACTTTCAGTATAAATTGACTATTAATGTGGAAAACATTGGATCATACTAATAATAATTCAAATAGGCATTTCAATTAAATTTACACAAAGTGATGAACAAAAAATATTTAGATATACATGTCTGGATCAAAGAACCTAACAATTTCCTTACCTTTCATCAAAGATAAGGTTGTAGATTTTTGTGGTCGCTCAACCGTTAATTCAATCAGCACTTTTTGGTCGTAATACCAATTTCATTGTTTATACATCTTCTTCCCCCAGGTGCTGAATGGAAACTCTTGACAGAGGATGAGAAGAGGCCGTTCATCGACGAGGCAAAGCGGCTGCGGGCCATGCACATGAAGGAGCACCCGGACTACAAGTACCGGCCGCGGCGGAAACCCAAGACCCTGAGGAAGGAGGGGTACCCGTACTCGATACCTTACCCCAGCGTGCCTATGGATGCCTTGAGGGCTGGTGAGTAACATTATCCAATCATCATCATCATTACATTCGATAAGTGACCCACCGCTGGGCTCGGGTCTTTTCTCACAATGTGAGGGGTACAGGCCATAGTCCACCGCGCTGGCCAAGTGCAGATTATTAGCTAATCATCCAATTCGAAATAACATTATTTATGTTTGAGCCCTTGTCATCCTTTCACGGCGTAAAGTTATAGAATGATTTTTGTACGGAGATTGTTGAGGCTGGAAACTTACATACCTAGTCTATATATTTTTTAATATTAACTATACATATACACGCTGATACAATGCGGGGTAGTGGCCAATCCAAGCGTCAGAAGTTTTTATATCGTAATGAAGAGCAGGTTACTAGTCAAAAAATATTGGCGTATGCCTAATTGCCTACACAACCTACCTATTCAAAGTGTTTTAGCGATGTCGCTAACTGGATGAACTCTCAGACCCGCACGTGCACTTTGGTAAATATTTTTATGGAAATGAAGTGGCAAACGGACCGATCGCCTGTTGTTAAATGGCATCGGAGCCGATAATAAACACGGCTTAAACACCTTTACTCTGGTGGACACTCGCATTTCTGTATTTTATATCGATATTTCAATTTAACTTCGCGATTCATGACTTCGAAGGAGACTCGTAGTCTCGTACACTTTATCTCGCAAGATTAGATACATTAACCTATCTGAAAATATTCCTGTTCTTTTGTCTGTCTGAAGGCAGATATAAATGTTATAGCTAGATATAAACTTAATATTAGTAACTAAAATGCCAGGTATTACTTCAGTAACATGATAAATACAATCGTGCTATAAAATAATATTACTTAATGATTTTGGCCACAAATCATCGAACCAAAAAGGCCTACTGATTTTTTAATATATCTAGTTATTGTATCTACAATTTTGAATTCATTATCGTTATTATTAGTAAAGTATTTTTTTATATGTTTAACAAAAATCTTTCACCAAGATTTGACTAGTAGAGATCGTCACTGGGCTATCAGTGGCCATTGTATAGTAAGGGGGTACGCAATAAGAATTACATAAATATGTATTATTATTGTTTCTATTATTCAATAAAACAAAAATTAAATATTTAGCGTTTAACCTCTAACGCATGTTCCCCACGATTGGCCTTTGATAAAAAACCTACTTGTCAATTACAACGCAGTGAATAAAAGCCTATAAAAAGTTACACTGAAGTGTCGTGAATAGATGTCATCGGGTAACCGTAATCCAACGATTGCACAATATCGAGGCTCGTTTGATACCACTCGCTGCGCCAGTAGAGGGCTCTTACTTGCCCTCCACTTGATTTAGTCGGGATGACTTGATTTAGTTGTGATGATCATTTTTACAATACAGAAGAAAATATAGTGGTATTACGTGAAACAATCTATTAAGTAAGTAATTAGGAAATGTGGGTTAGATGAGTTTTAAGACTTAAATAGAGTTAAGTCGTGGTGTAAGTAGGATACCTACTTCTGTGTATGCCACAATATTGCTTGTTATGAAATAAATCTCAAATAATATTTTTTTCACCAACATTTTCAGCACGTAAATATAAAGTACGAAAAACAATTGAACCTAAAGTTCGAGAGACAGTTAAATAAATTTGAAATACGATATTTCTACGTCTTTGTTAAAACCATTATGAGATTTCATTATCTTCATTTAGATATGTAAATATTTAGTCAATGCATTAATGCTCTTTATTTTTTTGCCTTCCATTGATACCATATATAACCTGTGATATAAATGTATTAATTATAACCATAATTTTATTTGTTTTATAAGATTCTCGATTACAGTTAAAAAGAAAATATTTCAAACCTTTTACTTTGTTTTGTAAATTATTTATTAGCTATGTACCTTCAAAAATATTAGGTAAGTGCCGATTGAAGGAACGGGAAATAAATAAGCAACTAGCATGTTTCTTTAACTTGACTAACAGCCAATACTGGCGCCAGTGTACTGGAACGAGAAATAGGGCACAGTACGGTCAGTTGCCTTTACAAAAAGCACGTTAGCGGTCACGATCTTTCCTCGTGACTCCCAAAACTAAGAGTCAGAAAGAAACTTTTAATGGAACATTATTATACTCGTATTTATAATGTTATTTATTGTTGTTCGTTCGTATAATTTGTGGTGAATTGTTTGTTTAGCTTTGTGACTTGGATTAGGGGGACTGAGTTGTAACTTTCTAGTGGTTTGTTTTATTATATTTTATGACTAGCTTTTGCTCACGGCTTCGCTCGCGTTAAGAGTGTTAACTTTCATCCCCTTGGGGGTGGAATTGAATAAAATCCTTTCTTAGCGGATGCCTACGTCATAACATCTACCTGCATGCCAAATTTCAGCCCGATCCGTCCAGTGGT
>DWKA01001985.1:0-11385 GCA_018249155.1 Panoquina ocola ocola | reverse complement strand
ACCACACGTACCGTCGTCCTTCCCGGGGTTGTGGACCTGACGGTTTCGGGCTCCCACCCTACGCCGCCCCAACCCCGAAAGCCCCCTTTTAGTCGCCTCGTACGACAGGCAGGTAGTGACAATACCTTAGCCATTATAATAATATTATTGCTAATTCTATGCACCTATTCATACTTTGTTTCATTTGTTAGCTTTTCAGATTAAGTTACTATGAAAATAACTGGGTTTTAAGGATATTCAAAATAAAAGGAGGCATTTAAATATGTAATATTTTATTCATAATTATTATTACCTATTTTCACAGTTATTTATAAAGTTATATTAATATCAAGTATTACACTAATTTTATTTACGAATTTCTAATGATTGCTCCGTTTAGAAAATTAAATTTCCGCCTCAATCATCAGATACGACCTTACAACTAATATCTGACAAATTGGTGAGGTCTATTTACAGTTGTATCCCATGTCCCTAAAAATTGACAAATTCACAAAATAACAAAAAAAAGTCAAAAACGAACTCTTAAAAATAATACATTCAACTACGAATCTCTCTTATTAACAACTGTACAAAATATTACGAGTGGTTTCTTTAAAACATACTCCGTCATCGGCAAAGTGGGCAAATATTCAACGGTATCTCAACCTACTTCCATCCTATGTACAAAGTGTTGTTTTACAAAACAAAATATAAACTATATACAACATCATTAAATATTCTCAAATGCTGTAACACATTTAAAACATTTCATATTCAACTATTCTTATCAGTAAGGTCGCGGAGGAGCCGCCGCTGTGCCCCCGACTTCAAAAACCTACGTCAACGGAGCGGCACTTTATCATACAAAATCTGTACAATTCTCTATCGCCAGTTCACCCACTTTATTACAATAAAAAGTTAAAGTTTGATTGACAAGTAAAAAGCAACAAAAGATATATAAAATAGATAATGTTTTGTTTTCATTACATTTTGTTCCGTCTTCCTTAAATTTTTAAAAATACTGTATTTGTAACTGCTGTTCATTGTCTTGTTATTTATTTCACTTTGTAATTTGGATACATTAAGCATTTAAAAAAAAAAGGACTTGGTTTTTTTTTCGCGGAATGTGTACATTTTGTATAATTATCATGATTACATAGGGGGAAAGGTTCAGTTACAGTTACATTGTGACTAAAATTCATGGTGGTTACAAAATAGACTGGCAGTTTGTGTCTGTCTATAACAAAATACTATTTTGTGTGTACGAATTCACGAACACATCACAGTTGAAATCAAATTGAACTAAAAAGAGTAATTAAAAGTACATTAAATTTACAGTCCCACAATCATGCGACACAATCCGTCAATATTTACACGGCTTGACCTAAACACACAACGTCTATTATTTATATTTCATTATTAAAATAGAAAATTTAATAAACTACGAAAACTGTGGGAGATTCGACGAATCAACATTGCTGTTTTATAATGAGATTTATTTTTATAAAACACCCTCTAAGTATACAAATGCTACTTCAAGTACGATCTGCAGGATCGTCGTTACAACTACTAATTAATCTATTGGTGTTACTAATATTTTTTCATGATTAAAGGTTACTCTTATCATAAGAAGACGATTTTCATTAACTAACATGTGTTGTTTAGAATGTCGCGCGGTTCTTGCACATCGCCTGCTATGCGGCTGAATAATGGTATATCAGAAAGTCTAAATTTACTGTAAACTCAGTGCAAAAATTCGAGTAAATCGCCACCGAGCTTTGTTCCCTTGGGTATCAAAATGTACAAGAGTCGACAACTTGGATGCTAAGGCAATAGTCAATTCGTCTAAATGTATAATTGTATCTAAAAGTATAATTACACTGGCATTCATCGAGCTCAGTTAAGTATAAAATAATAGATTTAACTTTAATAACCAATAAAAAATTAAGTATAAAAATAATAATAATTAAATTATTAGTGAGTAATTTTTTTACATATGTTGCAATATAATATATATTTTTTGTTGAGACGAATGAAAACCCTGTGAAATAAAACTTACATAACATACAGAAAATGGTGGTAAAAATATCTACATCACTACACAGATAGCTAACTCCTTTGGTAATTCATACCGGCTTGCAACATGAAACAATCATATTATTACATAATATAACAAGGCTAAAATGAATGTAACTTGTGACATTCTCAATTGAAAGTACAAGCATAAAGGACATAGTAACAAGGGATCGAGGTGATTAGATTAGGGTATATAAATAAGAAAATATATTATACATTATACTGTCATAGTTAAGATTTACAAAAAACATTAAATACATGACTGTTCTGAAAATCAACATTAGCTGGAAACTAATGGACTGACTCTTTTAGAGGGAAATCATGTTAGAGTGCCAAGTTTACAGAGCTTGAAACATTTGCTGGTAGAGTAAAACTATAAAACTTAGGATATACAGTCACATTCTTTAAACACATTCTAAAAAGTTTTAAATGAATTCAGATAAAAGATTTATTAAATATTACAATGACAAGATCATAATTAATAAAAATATTTCTTAAAAGTATGCAAACACAATAAGAAAGTAAACATTATTGTCTCTATAATCAATCTAAATAAAATGAGGTTAGTAACGTTCACGGAGGGGGAGTAATGGAGAGATTGGAAGAGAGTGAGATGGAAGTTTGTGGAATATTCCAAAGGAAGGTTAACACTGGGCATGCCCTTACAATGCTAAGTCTCAATGTACAATGGCTCAAATATATTTCGAAAACGGTGCTAAGCCAAATTGGACCTTCATAAGATTTGTTAACATATTATATTTAACAAACTATTTATCCCGGCTTAATTATTTCCTATTTTGTTATTTTTCTATAAATAATTTCAACATCTCCATATCTGTACAATTTTGTGCGCGGCAACACCCGCCCCGCCACCTTGCACTGCTCTGTTCTCTCTAAGTGTTTGTAATTCTATGCTACACTTAAAAACTCTGAGAAACTAAGCAATTTTAAGTACTATAACAGTACCTTAGTATATTCTATGAATTCTATTAAATAGAAATGGTACACGGCACAGACAACTCCCGTTAAAACATATTTCATGTACCTTAGAGAGAACAGAGCGCTCTCATAAACAAGACCAACATTTGTTTGCCTATAACAACTACCCTCCCAACAAGCTACCCCTCTCGGGGATCTACATTCCATAACAACTGTCTTCACCACACAAAGCCCGCTTACTTTAACATCCTACCATATAATAAATCTACCTAAGTACTGCTGTCATCTAATTATTCTTACTTTTTGTTCGATCATACTTATAAAACGGAAGTTGCTGAAATTGCAGATTATTTGAACTAACTGCATGTAAAACCTGTGGTTCAACCATCTCTTCAACACCTGAAAACTATATTAACCACAAGCTGTATAACTCATATTGTTGTAAGGTTAATGTATAAATATGATTTGCTGTATTTATCTGAAGAATAAAATGCCTACAGAGTTCTTGACATGGTACCTAACAATCTGCACTCCTTGAAACTAACATATCACTGATATTCACTAAGTGTTGGATGCTAACTTTTAAGTTTAGATAACTTTTGTACTATTCACTTCAATTTATCACAACATAAGCAAAATAGTTTAGTCTTAATGGTTTTTTTTTACTCTTGGAAATAATATTATACTGAACAGAAGGATGGAATAAGTCTTTGTACCAAATTAAAAGCACATAAATAAGTTTTCTTTATACTCTCTTTAAAGTTAGTAGCATTCACTACCTCGATATTGTCTTAAAGTCAACATCCAATCACCATCTCCAATTTCCTACTTATAATTAACATCTGGCCTATCCAGTGATGTCACCATCACTTTTACTAGTCCTACTCTAAACCATTATTTATGATGTCACAATATGAAATTGGGATATGTTCTTTATTTTTTATTAACATTCCAATCACTCAGTGTTCACTTAAAACTTCAATGATGTTACTGTAAAATAAACTCACCATAATGAGAAATGCCTGGTAACTGCAGCATCAGATAAGTAATTAACAATTTACTAAATGTCATTCATATCATGACATCACAAACACTTCATTGTCATTCCGTGGACTTTGCACAACTTTCACCAGCAAGGACACTTCACTAGCACTGACACGATCACCAACACTTGCACTGCTCCGAGAGCCACTACTCAGCTAGCAGACTAGGCCAGGGCAGCAGCCGTGTGGTACAGCTGCATGAGGACTTGCACGTGCAGCGGCAGACACGACTGCCGGTCGTGGGTCGTGCCGTCCAGCGCCAGCCACGACAGCGCGTTGTAGCCCTCCAACACGTACCTAAACACGAAAATGGAAGATGTTACATTAATCGAGCCCATGTTTATCCATCTATGGGAATCAAAACAGCAATTGAATAAGCTTTTGAATACTAGTTTTTATTGAAGCGGTAAAAGTGCAACTTCGCATTGCGACTAGGCGGTACGTCTTTTCCCCATATACGATCGATATTCGACCGACAATGGCCACTGCACACGCAAGTGCCGTGTGAACAATGCATTGCGGTTTCATTCCCTTTCTGTTGTCGTACTCGACCGTGTACGTCAAAATTACGAACCGAGTAATGGCCATGTTAAATACAGGAATTCCTTGTATAAATTGCGTAAATAACCATCAAATTAAGCACCGTACAAGTCAATAGTAAGCTAAGAGCGTGTACCATACCTGAGCACATCGGTGGTCGTAGTGGAGTCGAGCGGGTGCGCGTGGTGGTGCGCGCGCTGCGTGAGCGCCGCGTAGTCGTCGGCCGCGTGGCCCGTGGAGCACTGCAGGTGGAGCGCGTTCTTGAGGAAGGCGGGGCAGGCGTCGCGCAGGTGCGCGCAGCCCGCCCACCACCACGCCGGCATCGCGCCCAGCGGCGCCGTCGACACCAGGTAGCCGAGCGCTAGCGGCTGCTGCAGCACCGTGCCCACCGCCTCCTACACGTAACACAAAAAAATTACAATGCATGAAATTATCGCCAGATGTAAATTGGTCACTTAGGAATTTCAAACAAAATCGCGAATTATGCTGCAACACTTTCTAGCGGTGTAATAAAATTAAACACACGCTTTTTACAATATTTTATCGCTTGATACAGACATTTACAATTCAAAGCAGTTTCACTTGGAACGCAACGTCTCAAAAACCTCGATAATAACTCGAGTCCACCTCGTCGCACCAAGTTAACAAAACGTAGTACTAACCGCGTGCGCCTCATCCCCGTGCGAGTGCCCGCTGGCCTGCGCGGCGTGCGCGTGGCGCGCGGGCGAGCCCTCGCGGCTGGCGGCGTCGTCGTCGTGGCGGCGCGGCGAGGCGCGCGGCGAGCTCTGCGGCCACATGAACATGTCGTTGAGCAGCGCCGTCATGTTGTCCTCGCCCTCCTCGTCCACCATGTCGTCCAGCCCGAGGAACATGTCGTTCTCCTCGCCGTTCGCCATCGGCTGCTCGAATGGCATCTGGTTCGACTGAAAGTTAATGTTCACGGGTTATATTGCGTCAAAAAAAAAGATTACTAAAACAGTTAAATTTTGCTAGATAACTGAACAGAGGTAATAAGATAATAAGAGGAAATAAAGAATATAAAACATATATTATTAGTATGATGATCTCTCCGACCGATTTCGGCCATGGCAAACACTTCGACTCCTAATAGGTTTGACTCTGATGCGTCCGGATATGGCTTATATAACCAATTTTGGCAGTAAACTCCCGTGCGCAATGTGGGCACATGAGCTTACCGCCGACATAATAATAGTCAATGGCAATTATTAGTATAACTACACACCTGCGTAGTGGCCGAAGTGGGGAATACGAGTATATGCGTGGCGGTGACGTCGCGCGGCGTGTGCAGGTGCGACTGGATGGAGGCCTGCGAGAAGCGCTCGTCGGGCGTGAACCGGTCGGCCATGAGCCGCAGGCACGAGTCCGGCTCGGTGGACACGAGACACGCGGACAGGATGGCGGGCGCGCCGTGCGGGTACAGCAGCGAGCAGCTGCCGCAGATCTCGCGCAGCACGCCGGAGGACCGCTCCAGGTTCTTGCGGGAGAGCAGCCAGCTCCAACCTGTACGTTGATTCAAGTATTATCGGTTAGTAATAAGTAAAACGCAAACGGTTATTTAGGATCCCCTACCCAAACGATGCCATTAGGAAGAAAACACGTAGCTTTTAGATCGTAAACTTTTAAAAATAAACTAGTATACTATGTTTTGTGTTATATCACCACAATAATTATGCGATGCTCAATAATAAAGGTGATCTAAATAGTGCCTACCCTTAAGCTCCCCGTGTCCGATGCGGCCCACGCGGCCCACGACCAGCCGCCAGGGCTGCGCCGCCTGGCTCATGACGCCCAGCGTGAAGTCCATCAGCTTGGTGAGGCCCAGCCGCCGCGCCGGCCCCGACCGCCTCCGCCGAGATCTGTTGCCACACCAGTGTTATTTACAAAGTAATAAATAAACACTTACACACTCATACCCCTGCAGTAGGAATAGTAGGCTTCCCTGTGTCGCGGGTGGCATGAACGACACTCAAATAACACATCACTAACGCCCATGACCCGAGAAAAAATATATATCTGTCACATAAATATCTGCTTCGGCCGGGAATCGAACCCGGGACCTCTAGCTTCGCAGGCAGGGTCACTACCAACTAGGCTACGGGGCCGTCAAAGTGATCATAACACGTTATGTTTTCCGATAGAATTAATTTGTTTTCTTTCTTCCTTTCTTTCTTTCTATGTAATCGATCTAAAAAGAATTTTAACTATTGCTTATGTGTCAGCTCTATCTCAATAAAAAAAAAAACTAATGCAGCTCGTACAAGGAAGATAATTTTATCTTCGTTTTTCTTTCGATAAGTGACATTTGAACGAAAGCGCCAGAAAGCTTGTTACCTAGCGGGCACGTGTATATTGATGGCGGCGGTGTCAAGCAGCTCGCCGCGCGCGTCCGTGGCGGCGGCCAGCAGCCAGCGCTGGTCGTGCGAGAGGCAGTAGGCGAGGAACAGCACGGCGGCGCCCTCGCCGCACGCCGCGCCCCACGTCTCCGCCACCTCGCGTAGCGCGCGCGGCGGCGCCAGCACCCACGCCGGCGAGAACAGCTTGTACGCCGCGCGGTTTTTCTCCTAAACATATTATTATTATCATCATTGTATTTTATGTTTCAGTTCCAATGTGTGAAAGTGATCACATTACGTAAACTTCACGTAAATTTTACTTATAATTAAATTAATCAATAATTTCAAAACATAATTATCTCAATAGTGTCTTAATTGGTAAGCTGTTGCTCTTCTAAGTTCTCCTAGTTGATATTCTTTTTAACACCTTATTTACTAACCTAAGCCCCTCCAACAGTCCTTTTCGGAGTTCGTCACATGTATCCATGTGCGACAGAGCATAGAGAAAAAGTAAGAGAAAAATAAACTTTCTGTTTCATAGAACATGTTACGTACGTCCTTGGTCTCGATGAAGAGGTTCGCGTTCGCAGCGGTGCCGAAGCCGGTGAGCGACTTGCCGTTGGCGGCGTGCGCGAGCAGCCGGCGCGCGCCCGTGAACACGCTGAAAGCGAGCGCGCGCGCGCCGCCGCCGCGCCCGTCCCACGTCTCGCACACGCCGTCCAGGGACACTATCTATAACATTCATTACGTTAACACCATTAACCATAAGAACTTATCTGAAATCGCAACTGTTGCACCGTTCAGGATTGTACTTTTTTGCAGTGCATCTGTAGTATTGTGTCAATAGTTAAGTATGTAGTTTGTATGTACAATTAAAAGTAACTGAATCGATAACTATCCAATATAAATAAATGAAAAGCATAAGACAGTCGTGGCGTCGGTACCTTGACAAGCGGGTTGTGGTGGTGCAGGTGGTGCGCGGCGGCGGCGGCGAGGCGCAGCAGCGCGTGCAGCGCGCGCGCGCGGTGCGCGGCGGCCGCGGGCGGCTCCACCACGTACAGCACGAGCGCGGGCGCGCCGCTCTCCTCCGCCTCCCACGGCGCCTCCGCCTCGCCCTCGCCCCCGCCGCCGCCCCCGCCCTCGCCCGGCGGTCGCATCGAGTTCGTGTTGTTATCTGCAAGTTCATGAAAACCGTCTTATCATCTGCATTTTAGTTTCGTTCTAGTTTATATAAAACATTCCATAAATGTATTTACAACTCGAAAGAGAAAAACTGGACATCTTGTGGGTGATGCTTACACATGTAAGTTTATCATCTGTAGAAGCACTTACTTTCGAATAAAGAACGGTCGATGTTCAGCGCGGCTAGTTGCGGAACTATGCTGGAACGCAAGGTATCAGCGTACGCGCGCACGTACTCGCCGAGCCGGCCCGGCGGTAGCTCTCCTGTCCATTCTTCGGTACTTGTATCTCTGTGATAACATTATGCACGTTAACATCACACACAAATGGTTTAAATATTTAAAACATTATCGTAATCCTTTCATTCCACTGTGATATATGTTTCAATAACAAAGCTGAAGTATTTACCTATCCCTGTCGGCGGGCGAGGTCCTGACGATGCCGTCCCTCGCTATCCTCGCGATGGGCTGGTGCCTGCCGAGGCGGCACAGCTCGTACGCGGCTGACAGCTCCTTGAAGAAGGCCCGCAGCGGGTCTGCGAGCGCGTCGCCGTCCGCGGCGAGCACCACGTACGCGACGTCGCGTGAGTACGAGTAGGGCTCGAGCGAGAGCCGCTCCCAGTGGCGCAGCGCGTACGGCGACAGCGAGATCCAGTCGCGGTCGTGGCCCACGAGCAGCGGCGGCACGGGCTGCGGCTCGCACAGGTCCTCGTTGCCGCGCCCGGCCAGCCGGTGGAACTGCCGCCACGTCAGCGGGCCCGTCACGCCGTCCCACATGCGCGCGCCACAGCACCGCTTCTGGATCGCGTCTTGAAGCAGCGGCCGCAACCGACGCATCAGCCTGCGAACGAATACACGATGCTTTCGTTATGCAGTAAAATTTAATCATAAAAATTCAAATTAAATTCCTCCCTGAACATTATGTAAATTATAACGTTTTAGAATCTCTCATTTGGCGATAGAGCTTTGCAAACGTAGATGTGTACCTGACGATGTCCCGGGAGGAGCGCGGCGCGCGGGCCACGATGAAGGGCCACCGGTGCACGGTGGTGCCCGCGCCGCACGGCGAGCTGCTGGCCGCCGCGCGCAGCGCCAGCGTCGCCGCCGCGCCGCCGTCGGAATATCTATCATCATAATAAATACAATATACACTCTGGTTTGCTACCGAAAATAACCTAAACTAGTCTTCCGCGCGCGCCTTCACCCGCGTAGAATAAATAAAAGTCTTTTCCTCTTTTTATTCTCTTCGGGGGGGAATTTCCTATATTCCTCTCTAAGTGATCGTCTACACTTCATAAGGAATCTTCACACCAAATTTCAAGTTTCTACGTACAGTAGTTTCGGCTGTGCGTTGTCCATCAGTCACTCAGTAACGGAAGAGTTTAATATATACAGATTTAGCTTACAAAGCTGGCAATATGTGTACTTAATATCGCCACGATAAATTGGACTTGTAATGAAAACAAATTATTGCAATTGTGAAGTATTACATAAGTGTTACATATGGGATACGAGGTATTATGTTGCGTCGTAATTTACATTTGCGATTTAACGATGAATTGTTTAGTAAATTGACCAATTTAACCAAGACGTAGTGCCGTGTAAATACCAGGCAATGTTATAGGAAACCCGATTCCATATAATAGTCGAGCTATAAATTCATACCGCTTGATTTATTAAGCCGCAGACTACAAGTTGTACTATTAGCTATTCCGCGGTTGTATACCGTATCTTGTTGCATTAGATTAGCGCTGTTAAACGCAGGGATTATATTTTACAACTTTCTACTCCATCCCACACACATCATTCGTGCCAACAAGGCATTTACTTGTAAGTTGAGAAAATTATTACTAAACACAATTGATTACAACGTTTGTTAAAAACAAGAGTGAAAACTTGAATCTGTTACTTTTTTTTTCTTTGTGGTTTTAACAATGTTATAACGGACTGAAAATCGACCTATCTTGCATTTTCAAGTCTTATTTCCCTACTCTGACATGGCCAGGAATCAGTTTTAATGCATCTTTTACACAACTACTGACCGCTAAAGTAGCTACTGATATTACTAACGCGCTGTAAACTTTATACAACTTTTTACAGGAACTTTTAAAAGTTGATAGTTGCTGAGGCAAGTTGCTTAAGTTGACTTAAGTTGCTCCGTGGGCAAAGCGCCTTAGTGTTAAGGCGAGGCGACATCATTTTATACATTTTTATTCCAGCAGGGCTATCAGGAACTAATATAATGCAACTCGCGTGACAAATGAACACCCTGACTGACGCTTAGACCTATGTGTAGGTCACTTATTTATGAACATTGTGCACTTACTGGAGTCTCTAACGTGACTAGCGTATGAATATGCTGCAATCAAACAAGTATAGATATCACTAGATTGATATCGATCTGAAAAGTGTTTCTAGAAAAGTTTTGATAACGTTACCTACATAATTAGACCTCTCTGTTCCGGCTGTTGTCTCTATTACGGCCGAATTATTGTATTAAATAAATTAGCTTTCTGATATAAATACTTATCTTACAATAAATATTTACCTATAATCTTTGGATAAGCTAGCAATATCTTAAAACAATTACAACAATAACAACTCCAAGACTTTCGCCGCTTTCGGGCAGCTGTAAAACAAATAGCTTGTGGACAGAGAATGGTATATTGAGAACAGCTGTTAATATCCTCTAAACTGGTATGCACACAAACTATTTATACAAATAAACTATTTAAAATGTAAGAGCTATGCCTATAAATGGACAAGTGTCGCGCCGGTGCGCGCGGACGCGAACGCAATTCTAAATGCGGCCGTAACGAGGAATAATGTTCTGTCGAAGGACGCACTGGCCACATTCACTGCTGTCACAGATATTGAGTAGGATACAAACATACAAACTGTTAGGCACACTAAATTGTATAGTCATTGACACGGAACTTGGCAAAATTCTGAAAGAGACATTAGTTGCGCAGAAGTCGTTTTGCTCTACTTCTTGTTCTGTGCATCTAACTGTCTCTTTCAGACTCTTGCCAAGTTCGTTTAAAACTAAGGCTTTCATCCATATAGACTTATAGACAAACCTGAACAAGAATGAATCCCTGAATAGGAATGACCTCCCGCCCGTTGTATTAGCCCTAAAATGACGAGTATTACCGTGTATTAAGTACCTAGATCAAACACTGCGGTCATATTTTTCCAGAACTGCGGGTCTATTACGAACTCTTAATTCCAGCCAGCCAATTCACGGCCATGCAAATCAGCCAACCAGCGGTC
>DWKA01001984.1:0-11389 GCA_018249155.1 Panoquina ocola ocola | reverse complement strand
CGGTCGTTTCAGCATACGCGCTTACACACGCGCTACAATACGCGCGTCAAAAAACCGGACGCGCGTATACTGGCATATTTCGGCGAGTTCGCTCGAACCGGTAGTGGCCTAGTGACGTCGTGTCAACGGCTCGCGCTTATACGCGCGTCAACGCTCGTACGAGTTGCGCGAGTGCCAAAAGGCGCGCCTATACGTGCCTAGGTGCGTTTCCAAAGACGAGCTTATACGCGCGTAAAAAACGCTAGTTTAAAACCGCCCTTAGCCGACTACGCGTTTTTTTAACGTCTTCATGTAATTTGTATGGGATACAGCGCTGTCTGGAGGCGGTTAAGAGAAACTAATTTTGCCATGCTGTAACTTATAGTTTAAGTTAGAACTCGATTAGATAAAAGGGACCTGGGTTTCGACATCGAATAACTCCGCTTAAATATCTATTAGAAAATATAGGATATCAGAAATACGAATAATACTTTTTCAAGATCTACTCCCCTTAAATACTGAATAAAAACTTTGTTTTTGAGCGGGACGAAAAATTTACTTCTACCACAGCTCCCTTCTTTATGTAAACGAGTTGTAACGTAAACTAAAATTTGTATGGAAAGCAGAGCCATCTCGCGGCAGTTGAAACAAAATGTTCCCATACTTTTACCTAATGTAGTTTACGTTACGTAAATCTATTAGTTAGAAAAACTCATAGTCGGGCCTCTGGATACCGGATCCTGTCGCCAACAAACTCCACTTAAACTGCCTGCTTTACCATATCAAAATACATGGGGCATATTAAAAAACCTGGCTACCGTTTTTAACTCAAATTTACCTAGAACCAACTTGTATCAGAGTCAGGCGTATTCGAGCAAACTTTCATGTTACAATCCATTCGTCAATTATTCCAGGGTTAATTTAATTAATATTATGGTGTAGTGGTTTGATCGAATGCGTCGAAGAAATCCTTATTAAGATTTCTGTGAATGCGCCCTTATTGAGAAGATTAATAGGTAATAATAATTGTTTTCTAATATAATCGAGCTGGATAAAAATGTTAAATTACTCTATACCAATTTTTTTGATGTAAATTAGTTATAAGTATTCAGCTTTATTATTGTTAGTCATACTTTTTTTCATACAAAACTTCCAACCACTTTTTAACTTCAACGGGCCAGAGACGATTTAGTGCGGGACAATTTATTAAAAATATTCCAGAGGTACAAAACCTGTTACTGCAGTCTGTCATTATATTTTAATAACACCATCGAACGAGTAGATAACTCATGTAGATAGTTTGTTCATATTTGTACAATAATTTTATACTAATTTAAACGCTTCTAATGTACATTACCAAGTGATATTGTTGTCAAGCGACTGTTGAAAAATATCGTGGTGTTTACCACACCGGCAGTTGCACCTAAGACCATTATGTTATTGGAAGTATTATAGGTTAAGTGTCGTTAATTGTAATTTCATTGTTACATCCAAATGTATTTACATTTATAACGAATTTATACATAAAATATTGTTACCGTAGTTTGTATTTATGTAGTGAATAAAACATTATGAAGTTTTCATATCAAAGAATTCATTTCTTGAACGAGAAACTTGTTTTTTAAGTTAGTACCGAATAAAATATACCATTGAAGCAATATGACGTTTTATTTCTAATCAGCAAACAAACGGAAATAAAAAATAAATCGAATAAAATTTATTTATTAAAACTTTAAACTACACAAAAGTTATATTACTAGACTCAATGTTCATAGTATTTAATAGATCTAGATTCTGACATAGACCACTCAAACAAACCAATATGTGCCTTCGACATACGTTTATAGTTTAATGTAACAAATATTGTACTTAATAGTAAAACTACTTAAATGATATACGCTCACGTCACTGTAGTCCGCTGGCACCTACGTATGTAATAGCACAGGCTACGAGAACTGTGTACTGCTACACATGATATTTATACTTCAGGGGATCGCTAAACGTTATAAAAATATTGCAATATACCTAACCTTTCATATATTACACGTACAATTCAACAATATCATAATTCAATTTAAATTTACAATTAAAAATTCTTAATCTAAATTTCTATGCAGTAATGCATTGCTTGTTAATGTATTCGTGACGCATCCAAAACGAAGTGTCATAATGTATCACATAGTCCTCTTCACACTTAGATATATATACACACAAACATCTGCGCACGTTTACAACGCTACATAGTTCCTCCGTAACTGTTTACAGATACAAATACTTCCGAAGCCGCAACGCGCCGCCACAACCGCGGACGTCCTCTCGACGGCCGTTAAAACTTAACCGATTGCACATCTCGTTATAAAGTTACTGATAGAAGTCGATACGATATACTTAAATAAATAGATTTCGTCGACGCGGACCACGCGAACAGTTCAGAAAAAAGCCAAGTGCTCGAAGCACTTACACAGACCCTATTTAATATCACTCACTGAAAGTTTAAGCTGCGGTCGGAGCGGGATCTCGGCGGAGAGGTCGGACGCGTCCGAGCCGGGCGTCAGTAACCGCCGCGGCCAGGCGCCTTCGTCCGGCTCCGAGCCCTCGCGCGACTCCACCGACGACACTATCCGCTCGGACACGTCGTCGGTCAGTATGGGCATCGACTTGCCCACCGACTCGTCGTCGGTCAGAATCGGCATCGATATCGGCCCCCCCACCGCCACCTCCACCTCCTCCGTCGACACGAACGACATGTCCGTATTCGGCGACGGCAGCAGCGCGGCCCCGTAGTTGTTGCCGCTCAAGGGATCGGTGGTCTTGAGCGCTATCCTCGGATCGGTGACCGTGATCGGTAGCTCCAGGGAGGTCGGCACCGTGTGCGGGGTGACGCCGATGACGGCCAGCCCGTCCTCGAGGTTGGATGGCACCGTGGGCTCGGTGTCCACCTTGCTGGGCACTTCCACCGGCGTCATTATCGGTTGATTTAAGGTGGTGCTCGTCTCGGAGACGCGACAGTGGACCGATACGTTGGCGTTTAGATCGCGAAAATCGGGAGCTTCGTCTCTCGTGTCGCCGTGGAACACGTCGCTGTTGGCGAGCGCGGCTTCCAATATGTCTCTGCGTTCTGGCTGCACGAGCGCCGGCACCGGCTCGGGCATAGGAACGAGTTGATTGTTTTCTAACACCAGAGGACGGTTGTCGATGGGGGTAAAGGTTCCGTTTTCTTCGACGCAAAGATAGAAGGATCCGGGGGGACCTCCGAAATGTTCTCCCGGCACCGCTAGTAATTGGGAGTCGGCTAGTGCGGGCGGCGGTGCGGGTTGTTCCGGTTGCACTACGGGAGGTTCCGGCTGACGTGCGATAGCGGTAGACGGTAACAATTCTTCAAAGTTCTCTAAACTTGAGAAATTAGACGCAGAAGGAGCTGGTGAACTTAAGGTAGGCGGAACGGTCGTGGATGAAACCACATTGGATATGGGACATAGGGCGGGCACGGGCGCAGGTGTAGGCGCTGGTGGTACGTCATGCTTCACTTTCTTGACGGGCGCCGAAGACTCCGCGGGGGCCGCGGGCTGCTTTCTTACTCTAGGTTTTTGAACGTTCGTCACAACCGTCTCGGGCGAAATATTGATCGTTTTCTGTACGACTACTTTGCTCTCTCTAGCGGGAGAATTTAATGGTTTTTGGATGATTTGCCCGGTCCGCTGTAAATGTTCAAACTGTGCAGCCGTTAACTGCATCATAGCACCAGATTTTTGCTGCAAAAATATGAGTGGCTCAGTTGAATTCTTTTGGATAGATATCTTCTTAGGATCACCCGAGATAATTCGTTTCGGAGCTGGCCTTATCTCGGGCATCGGGGCTATGTTCTGTGCGGTGGTAGCGACGCGACCCCCTACAATCAATTGACCTTTGGAAGTAATTATAGCACCTTTCTGTTTCGGTACAATTCTCGTCGGAGTCTTCACGGAAGCTACGGTCGTCACTACAGATTTATTGGAACTACCGGGAGCGGCTGACACTCTATGAGTGATCGTTTTCAGCTGCGACATGTTAGGTTGTTGTTTGTTGGGAAACAGAATTTTCTCGTGTTCCGGTTTTAATACTATTCTAGATTGTGCACCCTGAGCGTTAGTTATGATCATAACCGTGTTCCCTGGTGCAGTTGCATCGGCCGCCGACGACACGAGCTTTGCGGACACGGGTTTATTATCGGTTACTTGCATCGGAGAATCTTTACCAACAAACATGTGGGCCTTGCCTGTTTGAGGATCTATAACAATTTTTTGAGTTCTTCCCGGTCGAGGCGGTGCCGTTGTAGGTAAAAGTATAAATTTTTCTGGTTTATTAGCGGGCTGGGCGATTGATTGTATTAAAGTAGGCTGAGTCTTCACCGGGTTTTGAGAAATAGATTGTATTATAGTAGTGTGTGCTTTGTTAGTAGCTTGGACAATCGGCTGTATTAGGTTGGTTGGATGCTTGTTGACATTCTGAGGCATTGCTTGTATTAAAGTAGGTTGACTCTTCACTACATTTTGAGCTTTAATTAAAGTAGACTGTGTTTTAATTTCTTTAATTGGTTCTGTATGTGGAGCCTGCTTCGTCATAATTATTTTCTGTTTTCCACTAGTCTTATCAATTACTAACATCTTCGTACCACGCAGTTTAGATGACCTGGACAAAATGTTTGGTGTTGTAACTTTGTTACTTTCATTAACTGGATTCACTATTAACGTTTTGAATTCTTGCTTAGGAGTACTTTGCGGTGTTGGACTAATAGCAATTTTATCACTTTCTATAATAGTTTGTTTGGGTTTTACGGTTTTTTGCGGAATCGATGGACTTGGCAACAAGTTACCATCCGACATTACAATCGGCATTTTTTCAATGCTTTCTGGAGTTAAAATGTCGTCAGACAACACAATCGGCATTGAGTTTATATCAAACATAACATCTTCTGCATTTTGTACATCGTTAATATCTTTGTTTGTTTGTAAAGCTGGCACAATAGATGTCTGAGGCTTTATCTTCTGCAACTTTGAAGATGGCTTAGATATTTTTCTGACCTTCTGCTGGATAACAATAGTGTTAGGATCTGTTTGTGGCTCGGGAGCCGTTTGGATAGTATACGTTTGAACGGAAGATCCTTCTAGAGAAGTATTATTAGTACGAGACAGAATTATTTTATCTGGGGTTGTCACTTCCGTAACATTATTAAGCAAGTTTTTATGAGGAGTATTAGATCGACGGATGATTATTTTTTGTTTTGGCGAATATGTTTTACCAGAGACCCCAGGTTTGCCCACCTCCAAATTCAATTTATTTTCTTTTGCCGGAACAATCACTTGTTTTGTCAATATGCTAGGTCCTGTCTTCGGGGAGCAGGGTTCTTCTAATATTTTCAATAATTTCGGAGAACTCGTCTCGAATGGGATTTTGTTACCATTAGAAAGATCGTTACTTTTATCTATTGTTAACATTGGCAATTTCTGTTCTGATACATTCTCATCACTTTTAGTTGGAATGATTTCATGATCTTTAATAGGAATAAATTTAAGAGATTTATCTTTTGTACTAGTTGTATTAATATCAGTAATATTTATTTTGTGTTTCATTGATTCTGACATTTGGACCAAAGATTGGGCTGCATACAAGTTTTCACTTTTTTCCTGTTCAGTTTCAAATCGAGAGGTTAAGTTATCAGTGCTTGTAATATGGTTGGCAGGAATTTCGATGTTATCCTCCACACAAGTTTCATCTGAGTCCACTTTATTATTTTCTGATGTAACCATTTTATTAGAAAATAAAACTTCATCTTCAAAAGGTTTATCTTCTACGCTGATATCTTCCTTATGTTCGACGTTAACCTTATTCTGAATAGTTGTAGAAGGTAAATTAATAAGCGTCTCAGCTATTTGGAGATCTGATTCTGTTGGAATAGTTTCGGGCACAATTATGGATATGTCTTTTACAGGAGAATCAATACGTTCATTAGTCTCAGTCATATTACAATTAGATACAACATTTTCATTAACATTAGTTTCAGCAACCTCCTCAGATGTAACTTCAGGAACTTTATCATCAATCTCCATATTTGTTGATGTAGTAAAATTACTTTTTTCGTCACTACCATCGACAAAACCGTTAATATTTTTCGGTGAACTATCCTTATTATCGTCCTCAAACAAATCTTCTGGGAGGTCATTACTGATAAGTCTAGTAACCCTATCAGTTTCCCGAGATACACTTAACAACGCATCGACAGCTGACGCTGTAGACTCATTCATGTAAGGTTCACCCAAATGATGAGACTTTTCTTGAGTTTGAACAGACTTTATTTCTTCACTTACAACATTTGATGTATTATGTAGTTCATCTTCTTTTTCATTCTCGTTACATAATTGTTTATTATCTATTTCATGTAAATTATCCTTACACACTATTTCCTCTTCATTTTTACTAAAAAGCTGTTCAGTCTCATCAGTCTCTTCATTAACAACTTCCGTTTCATTGAATGCTTGTGATGTCTTGCTTTTTTCATCTGATAAATTACTGTTTATCACATCAGAGCTTTCCTCGTGTGGCAAAAAATTAACAGTAGGTTCTCCATCACTAATATCTATGTCCATACGAGAATCTTCTTTAATTGGTGAATGTTTTGTTGTCTGTAAATCAGCTTTTATCTCTTCTACTAAATCAGATTTAATCTCTTCCACTAAATCAGATTTCTCATCTACTAAATCAGCTTTATTATCTTCTTCTAAATCTTTTGTCAATTCTGGTTCAAGTGGACATTTTACATCAATATTTATATTTCCATAAACAGGCTCTAACTCTTTTGGGGAATCTTGTAAATGGTCTAATGAAATGTCATCAGTTTTAGTAAGATGCTCTACCTCAATCAGAGTAATATTGTTTGGCGAATTTGACTTTATTTGGTCTAAAGAAAAATCGCAACTTTCTTGCGATTCCTCCATTTCTATATCACTATTTTTCATACCAACACTTTCTGGCAGTGATGTTGAACTTAATGTCGATGGAGATAGATTATTTGAAACATCTTCCATCAACTTTTCAGTTGATTTTTTCTCCTTTTCCCGCATTTGTGCAGCTTCTGCCTTCATCTTTTTCAATTGTATTTTCGGTGCCAACCGAGCTACCTTCACTGGCTCAACTATTGGTGGCGATAATCTAGCTTCAGTTGCTAGTATTTCAGATCCATTAATATCCTCAGATATATCTAACCTCTCAGCATTCAATTGTTCTGCGACATATTTTCCAATTGCATCTTGACTTCGGGAATGTCGACTTCGAAAAAATGTTTTAGTTTTAAAAATTGTCTTAGGTGGTTGAGCTTCTATGGGAGGTTTTTCTTCTGGTGAGTCACCCGCCTCTATAACCGTTTCGGGTTTTTTATCCGGGGATTTCACGATCGATGGCTCGGGAAAATTTTCCTCTACTTTTAATGGTTCAGGTGCTGATGGCAACTCTGGTACTGTTGTTTTATTCAATAGTTCTGCTACTTCTCTAGCTACTTCATCATCATCTAGGCTTAAGCTTTTAGTGTCTTCTTTTCGTTTTGGATTCATCACACGGGGTATTTTTCTACCCACATCAGCTTCTTCTAGCCAGTCCTCATCCTCACAAAATTCGTATTTAGAATCGCTAGAAGATTCTGGTTTGTCTGACAGAGGTAATTCATCAGTACTTTTCGACATAGATACATGGAGCTCTGTAGAGACTTGTGGCTCTGGTAGCTCGGCAGGAGGAGCAACTGCTGGAGATTCAGCAGGAGCTGCTACTTCGGGTGAACCAGCCATAACCATTACGGTAGATTCATCATTTGAGTCATCATCAATATCCCAATCAGCTAAAAGACTACTCTTAATTTCTTCATCAGTTTTTAACTTTTTCATTTCAGTAATAGGTTTATCTTCAGCCACGCGTTTCTGACTTGTAGATTTCTTAGGTGGCTTATCAATCTTATCTGGACGTGGCTTGCGTGGCTTTGGGGTTTTCGTTGTATTAGGGGTAGATTTTGATGGTTTCGTTATTTTTTTCCTTACTGGTGACGGTGTGTATGGTATAAATGTAACACTGTGTGTTTTGTTATGAAGAATTAAAACATTTAAGCGGGTTGTAGTAAATGCACAAGCATGACATGAGTACAAGCCTGACGATGACACTTTTGGTGTGGTAGGTGGTGTAGACACTGGCTGTTCTACATTTACTTTACTTTCGTCAGCAGGTTCAGAACCAGCTCGACTTGTAGATGGAGTTGATGCTGTTTCTGAAGACACTGCTTGTGTAGGAGTAGTCTGTGATCCTTGCACTAGTATGTGCACTTTGTAGTTAGGCTTGTGGATATTTATCTGTGAAGAGAGAAATTATTTTTAAGTACCCTGAATGAAGTGCAAAAAAATATGTGTATTTTAATGTTCTTTACTGTACATACATGTCTAGGAGTATCCCTTGATGAATCTGATGGCCTTCCTTTACCTCGACCTGTAATAATTATAGTATAAATTACAACAAGTATTTACAGAAAATTAATTCTAAAACATAAAAAATAAATTTAGTTATTCCATACCATTAAGAAAACTGATTACTAATGAAATAAATAAGCCATCTTAAGAACTACCTTTTTTATTAGATTGTGGGGTTTTCTTAGCAGGATCTCCAAAGAGATCAGCATAGCTTTCTTTCTTAGTTTCTTGAAATTCATCTCTAGTTAAGATTGTGATGTCTCCACCCACTGCCGCTTCCGCACGAATAACATCTTCTGGAAACTTCTCCATATGCCCATGTTTAGTTCTATACATATCTAAAAAAACATGTTACTTATGTTTAGTTTTATATTACAGGGATTAACCAAAAATGGAATGATTTAGAAATTTTAGAACTCTGCCTGTGAAGCAAGGGGTCACATGAATTCGCAACTGGGGCATACATTTATGTAACTGATAAGATGTTTGTTGTCCAATCAGGTGTTAGTAATGTTGACTTTGTGTTGTCTATACCACTTGTGATACAGGGAATCTGACAGTGAGGTCTATCCATCAGCCTTTAATAGTCCACTGCTGGACATAGGCCTCCCCTAAAAGTGAGTTATTATAGCCTAATACAGCCAACAATGGAATATGGCTAACCATATGAACTGTCATATTGTAGGACCTGGATGACAGAGCTTAGCTTGGTAATTTGTTTTTAGTAAATCATGTTTTTTTGATTGTCTGTAAACACAGACATAACAAAATTTTCTAAACAAGAAACCTAGCTAGATTCTTCGTAAGTATTGGTCCGATTTGGAAAATTCAAAAAATATATATCAATGTTATGCCATAGAGAGTAACGTGGATATCAGTTTTAGTCTGTTTGCAGCAACAGTAATGATCCTCACTGCATCCAAAATTACCTACATGGTAAATTTTACAAAAATTATTAAGCTGTTGTATAGATTCTAATTGTATACATACATGTATAAACAAGAATAGCTTGTTAAAAGGAAAAAAAAGCAAACAAAATTACAGTTTTAATGTGTCAAGGACCAAAAAGTCACAATTGTAGCAAGAAAGAGAGGCCGCCTATTAACTAGCATAAAGTACTCGACACATATCTTGGCAAGTCTAAAAGAGACAGTCAGATGCGCAGAAGTCTACAACGACTTGCCAACTTCCATGCAGAGTACTATAACCCTACATAAAGAAATTTGAATTTAATGCTTAAGTGCTGAAGTTATACTAAAGCCAATGGCAAGAGACAATTTCAATTGGAATTGAAATCCTTAACATATGTAATTGAGTAGCACTCAATTTCCATTTCAACTAATATTATTTTATCATGTTATCAATAGTTTTTTTCATTCACATATCAACTTATACATTAATTTCCCTCATGCTTTGTATAATTCATATTACTTACACAGTCCTTTGTTGATGAATTCATTTTTACGGTTGCAATTGTATTTGTATATTGAATTGAGGTTCTTCACATATTCGCTGAAAAAAATATATAAACAATTGCATCATTACAACTGTTTCATAATTAAATGCTAATTTAGGTTGGATATGACAGAAATATTATTATTACACTGTAAATATACTTGACACTGCCAATTGAGAACACAAAGCTACAACTCAGTTTTATGCAACAAAAATATGTAAATTCCAAATATATCAGACAAAATCTCAGCAGACCCATATACTTCATCTAAAAACACTGGGCAAGAGATATGGGCATACCATTAGCATAATCGTTTTACATAAATAAATATTGGTAAGCATCATGGTGTGTACCATTATGAAATACAATTGAGATACATCGTCGTAAACGGATTTTTTTAATGTTTTAAATTAGAAACTGAGGTTATATTTGTAAACTTACTAAGCATCTTCTTGGAAGAACTTGACGACGGCGATCGGTGGTTTCCGAAATGATGGCAGAACATCGGGTGGAAGCTTGTCGGGGCCCACCACCTCGCCGGGCCACCAACAGGATCCCAGCTTCACCCATACCACCTCCCCGTCCAAATAGTTAATTTCTGTTTGTTCACACATCACCACTTATCTGTTCAGGTGAAACGTACGACCATATTTTGTGCTATAGTCACTATAGGTCGAACGCAACTAATGTAACATCATTCAAAGTTCCCATTCACATTATATGCATTATGAAGTGAAATTAGCAGATATCACATAAAATTCAATTTCCGTAGATTTTGTGCTGCGGTAATTGTCAAAATATGTAGTTGCAAAATAGAACTTGTAAATAAATTTACCGACTGCGTACGAAATTATTTCGTGAGCTAGGTCGATTGGTAGCACTGGAAGTCAAAATTTGTGCATTTAAAGTAAGAAGATTTAATATTTTAATATATAGTTTTAAACAAATTTTATTTTAATTTAAATATTTTTTTTGATATTTTATTTCATAAATATTGATTTTTTTATTAACAAGTTAGAAAACTATACCAACGGAAATACTTATTAGGACAGCGTCAGCAGATACCAACATTGAAATAACGATACTCCTCCCAAAATAAATTCTTTGGTAAAATCATTGCCATAATAAAAAGTTATCTTTGTATAAATACGATCTACAGCTTAAACAGTCTATGGTATATGTAAATAAACCAAGAAATTAATTTCAATTTGATATATTTTTGCTATTGTTTCTTGTTATTTCATTTGAGATCGGTCGCCAAAAATCTTGCCAAAAATTGTAAGTTATAAAAAGTCATAAAATATTGTGTTGCCATATTATATATATCAAGATCTGTATCTATAGCCGTAGTGATTGTATTCTCTTTGTCTATAGCATAGAAAACAGAGAAGGTGAAGCCAAGGAAGTTATAACTAGATTGGAATGCGCACGGCGAGCGAAAAAACGATCCGAATTTATAGCCAACGGAGGGGCA
>DWKA01001983.1:0-11390 GCA_018249155.1 Panoquina ocola ocola | reverse complement strand
ACTTTGTAGATTTATTGAGGACCGATGACAATACACTAATTTGATAAAATTAAGCGTGTTTTTTTTTGTTTTTTTTTAAACTATTTAATTATTTATATGTAGCACTACAGTTGTTAATAGGTGCGACCTATTTCCACCGTTAAATGTATTCGCATAAAGCCAATTGATACTGGAGCGTAATCCATAGAGTTTATATTCCGGGCGAATGTGTGTGCGAGCTTTAAATTTGCATACATTTAGTTTCGATTCCATGTAGGTAAGTAGGTACTACCATAGTAGAAACAAATAAATAGACCAACTCGAGTCTCAAACGAGCGATAGAAATAAGCTTGCGGCATATTGTGACGTCATAGCCGTCGTCCTAAACAAATAAAGTGAGGTTATCAAAACTTTTCAAGGAGCAGAGGTCAATTCATAGACTTACCTATTATTATTGAACGCGTCCAATTTCAGCCTACAACGCTCAGTGCCCTTAAAAACAGATATAAGCGTCCTGGGCATATTTTCATAGCGTTAAAAACGCACATACGCGTCGGGGGCACTGAATGGGTTAAAGTTTTACTACAAATTTATTTAAAATATTTTTTTCAATATTGCTTCTAAAGTTCTAGCAAGAGTGTGCATATGACATCAAAGGGCAAACGGTCGGAGGTCGCGAGGTCGGGGACCTTTTAAACGGTCGTCGTTACCGGTATGATTCATTGTCATTTATTTAAACCGATAAACGAGTCGGGCTATTAAATATGCAGACGAACTATTGTAACTATTTTTTCTCAGATGCTGTTACCGAGATAACTCGAGGGTTTCAAAGTAAAACATGGCTGCGGGTTATAGCGGTCGTCACTGGTAACTTGGCAAGAGTCGAAAAATCAAAAAAAATCTAAAACAAAATATTTTTTTCATGTAGGTATTCCAAATAGGACGCTTATGCACGTCATCTTTTAAATCTACCACCATTTTGGAAGGGTGCTTTGTCATGGAGGAGAAGAAATGGTGAAAGAAACTCCCCGAAAGAGACAAGATGCGCAGAATTCGTTTTGCTCGAATTTTTGTTTTGCGCATCTAACTGTCTCTTTCAGACTCTTGCCAAGTTACGCGTTGATGACTATAAGTAGTTATTGGGGGTTGTAGTCAGTGTGGGTGGTATGATCCAACGGGCGCCTTTCAAGAGTTTCAAGGGAGGGGACGGGATGGTTTTACCGAACTTTTTTTTTGTTTTTTCGAGGGAGAGACATTAAACAATAAAGTTTTGTTGAAGGGGCGCTACTATTCACTATTATTATTTGTACCGTTCAATCAACTGTAAAGTAACATTGTTTTATTTCAATCAGTCAAACTGTTTTTTCGAGTATAAATGCTCCCTATAACCTAGTTATACCAATCGGTAACTTACCAATGGTTTAATGATTAAACTGAGGTAATATGTTATACGTTCGTTCGTAAATTATTTTGGACTTGGGACCATTTGTCCGAAATCAATAATAATTTTGAGTTTTATTATAATTTTGACTTCCCAGTTCGCGCCGCGCGAATTTTAATTTAATTCATATATCAAATACAATTTTATTCCAACCTCAATATCGGTAAATCAAATTAGTTATTTTTTTGTTGTTCAGCATAATTTGTAGGTCACCGCATCTATTTTTATCATACATACATTTTAATATTTTGAATTGTACATTATGTATTGTATATTTGCGATATGTTGAAGTATACATACATATACATTTTTGTCATTTATACAGATGTTTTGAACCAACCAAGGCGATTAAACGACTGTCCTGTAAATGAAAAATAGACGTTTTTCTTTAGTATTTTTTTAGAATTAATATATTCTCATGGCCATCGAAATTCCAGAATGTCTGCCGGGCTAGAAGCTAGCTGTTAATAATAGTAGGTAGGTACGTATATTAGTTTATGAAAACTTTTAACAAAAAGTCGACCCTACTCCAAAAATACTCGTTTTGGATTGTGATTTTCACCATCTATCCCCTCACATTGTGAGAGGAGACCTGAGCCCAGCAGAGGGAAAAATATTTGTAGTGATGATGATGATGATGTTCACCATAGAAGAGATCGTCTGGAGCCAACTCTGAGTGTATTACCAGGCAATTTTTTTATGGAAAAAAGTAGCAAACGAGTGCCATGGACATCTGTGACAAACTTTAGATAGGACAGTGAGATGGGATTAATAAGTTCGGGAAGTAGTTATAAGGTTTTAATGGTTAATATGAATATAAATTGTTGTTATTGGTTAATAAGGAGACGTTCGGCCTGTTCGTAGGACTAATAGTCTAGTTAGATTGTTAATAATATGTCTCACCCGAAGTATGTCACAGATGCGTTGCTATTCCTTAGGACAGATGGTCGCCTCTAGTAAAAGTGTGACGGAAGGCATTCGGGCGACTTCAAAACTACCGACATGCGAGACTCGAATACTATTAACCCTTTAACCAATTCGTACTGGAGCAAGGTGGTGATGTATACCCCTGGCCAGTTACAAGGAGACCTATGCCCAGTAGTGGACCTATTGGTCAAAACGACCTATTCCCATCTAATACCAAAAACTAATACCACTGGTATTAGTTTATTATCCTATTGTATTGCTATTCCCAACGAATACCCCTCATAAACGAATCCCAAAATTGGTAAAATGGTAGGTACAGTCAGTAATAAAAATGCTGTAAAGTGTGATCATAAGTATGTAAAGAATGTATGCATGAAATATTACCTAGTTTATTTATTTTTGATTAAAAATAAGTAAATATAATACCTAATGCTTCAAATCAGTATGATTGATAATCATACCATCATTGTTGTTCTATTACTCTTCGAAAGTTGACTGGCAGATAATTATTTTATCTCTATATTTATGTAATGTACGCAAAAAAAACAACAAATGAGTGTAACAGAAAGCGACTGAACTTTATTAGATAAATATAGAATAAATATTATTATATAAATAGGACGAAAACTAATCGAATACCTAGTCTTTGTTCTATTCGACTTCATCTATTTGTGGTATGCTCTCAGCACCACATTCTTTATTTCACCATGCAGTTTAATATCAAAAGTATGAATGTACCTATATAATATAAGGATCAAATTCTTTAGCTGTGTACTGCTGTCTTCAGTTACCGTCAGGTTACAGTCAACCGTGAAATTAGTCAACGTGTTTCGGATAGAGTGACAAGGAGCTAGTAGTAAGTCGGTGATCTCCGATTATTTAGTGGCCTAAGAAAGCTAATCGAGCGAATTTTAATTAAAAAATATTATTATTAGCGACTAGCGACTTGCTCTTTATATCCTTGGATAGCCGGGTCCAATTACCTTCAAATAGCCCGACTACTCGTTTACCGGTTATCAACACAAAAAAACATGTTAAAAAACCGTTTTGAATACATTAATCACATCACAAATACATTTTAAACTGCTAGATATCTCTTACAACGAGTTTCATAATGACAAACCTTTGTGAATCAAACAGCAATTTTCCTGCATGTCGCGCACCGACCGCTTTGTTTAACGTCTATTACGAGCGTAATTGTAATTGCGGTTATTATTCCAATTACCCCGCGGTGCACGAAAATAACCGATAAAGCAGCTAGCCTTTTATCAGGCTTGACTAATTAACATTTTTTATCAACATCCTTAATAACTCACTTGTTAGTCCGCCGGCGTCGGGATGAGATAATAATAGTGTACGGCCGATATAGGGCAAGTCGTCTTAAAATAGCGAGGTTAACGATTGTGGTGCGAAACGATGCTACTTATTAAATGCATCGCTAAACAAATGATTGCCGACAATTAGTCAATTATCGTGAGGCGGCCGGCGCGGCGCCGCGGCGTGTAACGGGCACACGCGTAGCGCGGTAGCACGCCCTATCACAGCCACGATATCTATTGCTACAACAGTTCAACACTGACGCACTACGTTGTGTTACATTTAAATCAAATGGTAATTTAATTTATTCTTAATATTTTTATGTTATATCTCTCCAATTAACCTGCAAAATTCTGAAAACTTTGAAAAAAATATCAAAATGGTGGGAAATTCTCATCTCTACCTAATGTAGACTCTTAATTGATGGAAAATCCGTCATCTACGGGTTGCAAGAAAAATATCAGTTGAAACTGCTTGATAATTCTGTAAATATTACAACTATCAGGCGTGACTGACGTCATTGACTCATGTCAGATAGTATGAAACACGTCGTATCTGCGCCGTATCCGGGCCACGCCTTACGCTGTGTGCGTCCTCCCTAAGCTACTCAGATAAGAATGACACCAACCTCATAATGTATCATCTCATAATGCCAACTACTCAAAATTTCAACTTCACTAAGATGCCCAATTTGGAAAAAAGCCAATTCCGCACTGCTTGCTACTATATTACCTTTGCATACCTACGCCCTACATAATAAATACATATATATGTCCTTACGAGTAATATAAAATATTTATTTATCAATAGTACTCGTTGAGTACGAATTTCCTATGTCCCAACGACATACGTGTATCTACACAAGAATACATCATTTACAATAGTTTAGTTTTTAGCGGGTTTTAAAAAATTTAACTATGCTGTCATGGTAAATACCCAACTACATAAAAGGATATATTTAATTGTATCGCCATATTCACCATAATAATAATATTGTATTAGGTCATTTCAAATTAATTAACTAAATAAATATTCTATTCATACTGTAACAAATTCCCAGTGTTCTAATTTTAATAACATATGGACAATATTTAGAAAACTTTTGTTTTTTCCGCAAAACAAAAATGTGAAAATCTTTTTAGTAGATTAGTAGTGTTCTCTTGTTTTTTTAGTAGATATTTATCTATATAAATGAATAATTATGTTACTTACGTATAACAATTCATTACTTTACTAACGTGGTTATCACGGTTATTCCCGTTGGCTCCCATGCACAGCCATAAAATTATTCTTTATGAAAAAAAATTGAATTCAAGAAAGTGGTAAGCTTGGATGTTAATAAATGTATCTATCTATCTTAAAAGTTGTATGCAATCTGTGAAAAATGAAACAAAAGGGCTACAAAAACCCGCCTACTTCATTGTAAAACTAAAATGGCACCTCTATTTCACCTACCTACCTATAATTTACCTTTACCTATTTTAAAACTAAAATGGCACCTCTATTTCACTTACCTACCTACAATTTACTACCTACATCTCACATCCAAGTCGATTCGATAATAATAATACCCCGTCGAACGTTGTCTAACACTGGTTTGGTGATCGGGTGCTGTAATACGGCGCCGGTTAGGTTAGGCGCTACCGGCGTGGCTTTGTGCACAACGTCACAAGGCCGTCGAACTCGCAGCCTTGAGCTCACAATTAATTTCAATTATGTTTTTGTCCGCTACGCACAGTAGGTATAGCGTGTAGTTTATAGCGCTACCACAGACTGTGTAGGGGTATATACCTACTAATGTTGTAAGCATGTCTTACTAATGTAGATTATGTAGCTAAATTATTGGATTAGATACCTATCTAATCCATTGATACCTATCTACATAGGTATACTAGGTATACCTTATAAGGCCGCTATCCTACTGGCGTTTAACGAGCGTTTGGCGTTGCGCAGAGGCCACGTTAACGTTGCGTTTGCACTGAAGGCAACATCAACTAAATGTCGTGTAATGTGTTGACGTCGGAGAAACGCCAACGTTCGTAAAACGCCACTGGAATAGCGGCCTAAGAGAAAGGTAAAGATAATTAATTAATACAATAAGCTCAAAATCAAGTTAAGATAAAAAATATGAGCAGGTAATGTAGCAACTTGAAACGTAATATATTAACCTCTAGGTATATAATTATCTAGGTTTAGTAAATGTGAATACCTATTAATAAATGCACAAATCATACTTACAAGGCCCTTCTTAAAGCTCTCAAATCTCAAGGCGTAGGCGTTCCTCAGAACTTATAATATTGTATTATCCATTTATCATTAACATATCGTCTCTTTTAATTTTATTGCAAGCTCAATCGAGACCGTCACGACAAGTATTGAGAGTAGCGAGTACCAGGCGCACAGAAACACAAAGAGCTCAAAACGCGAGCATCCGAGCTGAACGCGGCCACAGGTCGGGGCCACGCTGCAGTCTACTACAGTTTTACTATACCTACCGGCCAACACTCAGGATAATGACCCGCGAGCCCGTGCGCCCGCGCCGTGATCTCCGATGCGACGTAAGGCTCTACACACGCGGCCGACATCGTAAAATAAAATTACGCTTTAAAATTTTAGTACACTAAAACAAAAAACGATAGTGACCCTGCTGTTATAGAGTTGCTCTTTCTAAGGTTAACCCTGTGAGTGTCAGATTATAGTGGAGTTTGGGACAAAATAATTCAATGTTTTAGAATGTTTACATCGGAACTAAATCCATGTGTAATAAAGCGTTTCAACTCTTTAGAGTAGTTTAGAGTACCTAATAGCAAAGCAGTTTAAATTTAGTTTGATTAATTTGATCCGGACAAAAGTTGCAAGTTAAATAAATAAAATCTTATAATAAGTGTGCTGGTAGTAAGCCCGTAAATAGCTACCGCGTTGGTTTTAAGCTATCTCAGAAGTGGTTAAGTAACACCGTGGCATAAAAACTTGCGACAATAGGATAAGCCACAAACTCTTCAACTAATCCGTATTAGAGCAATGTAGTGGAATACGCCCTACCACTAGTACAATAATTCTGTGCTCGTTCATAGACAATATTATTATTACTCCTATCGGCATCCTAGAAGCAAGGGACTCCTGAATTTTAAGGAGAGATCCTACTCTTCTTTAAATTACAGGCCAAAAGATACACATTATTGTAAGTTATAAAAATATTGAACGAATTCCTGACGCAGTTTCAGTGACTTTTCGTCGAATCAGTAAGGCATAGAAACCAGTTAAACCGCAAGAATATACCTATTGAGACATAATTGTTCACCTGTATCCGCCCTAAGCAATGCGTACTACAAGCCACAATGTACTTGACTGTCATGAACGCACCCACTATTGTTACACGTAGACTGTAGGGCCGCAGGAATCATGAGTGTTTATGTCTGTTTGTCTCGCTCCACATTTTGTAGTATCACACTTGTTTAGTCAGCGCGATTGTCTTTTTCGTATTTAACGTTAGGTTAATAGAGACTATGTTCTTTATTTGAACTTTTACTGGACTTATTACATACTATGTTCTTTGTTCGAAATTTTACTAGACTTAAAATAGGATGTATCCGAATTTTCTAAATTTTTAAGACAATTAACACTTGATTTGACATTGACTGAAAGCGTGAAGGAGTACATCATGAAGAAACTTTCTCACCTGAGAATTCTCTCTGTTCTCTATAATGTTCTCGAAGGTGAGTGAATTTGGTCATTCCACGCTTGGTCAGCGTGGCAGCTTATAGCCTGTTTTCGTAACATTGGGCAAGAAGGCAATCCCCAACTATGGGATAATTATGGGTTGATTAAATAAATGCCGTACCTAACTAAGGAATTCTAGTGAGAATTCCATGTTATTTGAAACGACATGATCTAATAAAAGAATAAATACCTACCAACTTCAAGAACACTGGACATCTTATACCGGGCGATCATTAGCGATGCATAATCTGATCGCGCATACGTTGTGTTTCGTTATCTGTCTGTTTCTGGGAAGAACGTCCGAGTCGGCAATAATTACTACACAGCGACCTGAGTTTTGTATAACTACATTACACACACGATGACTTCTCACGTGTTAATCTCTGTGTGAGTAATACCCGCTTATAATGGAGTGAACACACTGAATCACTGAACCTTGACAATTTGGCTGGCTTACTAATAAATAGATGGAATGTCGAATACAATTACTACTTATAATCTACTTTTAAATGTACGAAATTGCTACCAGCAGCAGTAGCTAGCAGCTATTTAGTTTTAGTTTTTACCAGGTTCTTGATGAACCGGTTCTTAAAAAACCGGTAGACCCATAATATTGATGAAAAAGTTTTTCACGATACCTCATGTAAAGTATGTGACAAGGAATAAAATCATTCATGTTTGTACCATTTTTTCGACATGAGCAAAAACATCTAGGTATCTCTGACCCATTCAAAATTATAGAATTCTCTGCACTAAGTATACCGCGGACGATCGGATAACACAGTAGATATTCTTTCCGTTTTGACTAGTGAAATTAAAAATAGATATCGGTGACATACAAAATAGCGTAGACGTACAAAATAGAAAATTTTAATAGTTATTCAATCAAATCAAAATCTTTGTCGGCTAATGTAGAGTCCAATACCAGAAGATTATATCCATAATAATTCGATTCATCTAATCAATATATCAGTAGCAATCAATGTGATATCAGATTTTACTTATTTAAACTTAATTAAGACACAAAAGGCGATAAAATATGTCTTTACCTTTCTAATCCGGGTAACACCAAAGTATTGCTTGGCCGCTATGGTTGATTAACTATAAAATTCGATACAATAATTTATCGCTTTAAACTTTAAACATTTTATTTAAACACCTATACCTGCCTAATCATGATTGTCATCCGTGTAATTCATGGAAATATGCAAATATACTTATTATGTTGTTAAATGACAATAGAAAGAAATCGTAAGTATCGTACTCGTCGCATTTACTACAGTAAGTAGCACTTATTTATTACCATACCTTATGATTAATTTAATATCAGTTAAGTTAATATGTAATATTATTTAAGATATATCTGCAACTATTTGACTATATCCATACTCCTAAGGTTCTCCCCATAATCGGGTACTTCACGTTAAACTACAGACATCAATGTCGCTCCACTGTTCCATTTGGAGCATTTTCGTTTCACGCTCATATAGTATGCATGGACTCTTATCTCTCTATGAATATTACGATACGCACCGATGCAGAACCTCTCCTCACTTGCTGCCACGTCAGTTTTATAAATATCGTTAAGTTGTTTGTGTATCGCCTTAATTCATTAAATGTTCGCCTTGAACACACTAAGAGGAATGTTGTGGATTTTTATTACATTCTCAGGGTTTTCGGTTGCTTTTGAAAGGATATTATTTTTTTTATAGTATTCGTGAATCATTAAATGAAATTAATTATAAATAAATGCTTACATACTCGTATCTCGTGGCATGGACAACACAAATATCTATAAATAAGAAAGATATCACAACTCTCGTGACCTATCACGGCAGGGATCCTTCGCTTCTGAGGCAGAGTCTAAAGTATATAATATTCACGCGTATGTAAGCGCTCACCTACCTTTAATATTCCAAAAACCATGTAATGTACAAGTTTCATCTTGTTATGCTTTTATTGTTAATTATTATAGATAGGTATTTAGACAATGTCTTTCAAATATATCAAGTTGTTAATATCTGTCTACCTAGGAGCCTATCTACTAACAATAAACGCATGTTTAATTAATTACAAACCTTACCTATTTTCATTAGATTAGATTAGCCAGTTAATATGGACAAAGCGTTTAATATATAAGAAGTATTCGTACTAGCAACAAAGTACTGTTTGTATGAATATATGTACAAGTGATTCAGCTAAGAAGTATCCGCTGATCTCTCGTAGGTACTATACGTATTTACGTGAATGAGGAAAATTTCGTGTTTGTTTTGTAGTGCAAACCTAACACTTAGTAATGCGAAAGGAATTTAATTTACAACAGAAGCATAAACAAAACCAAAGTAGGTAGCTTTAAACATAATTTATATATCTACTATACTCGTAGTAGTCATGTTTAGAATGTAGTAAAGTATAACTAACAACATATTAATAGTAAGTAGTTACAAATACTTATCTACTTATTTCATTATAGCGCATTATTTATTTACTTCTGGGAAAATATAGTGCCTACCTTCCACCTCGTATAAAGCTTAGTTTTTTGGTTCAAATTATTATTTTCTTGATTAGGTATTTAGACAAAAAAATCCTAGATTGCGATTCTAACACCACGCAGCAGTAACGAAACAAGATTTTCATCGGAATCAGTCCTCCTACTTAAGAACTAAGTGGTTGTTATAGGGATGCAAAGGTTATCTACAATTGTATTACCATTAATCCCTGAGCCGATTGAAACTGCACACTGTATTACACCTTAAGAATCTTTAATTGCGAGAAGAAAGCTGTGTCAGTAATGGATTTAGATATCTTTGTTTAGTTACAAATAAATAAATGTGTCTATAGATCCCAAATACGTAGAATATGTGATAGAACAATGCTCTTAGGGCCCAACTATCTTATCTTAATTGTTAACTATAGCGCCGTGCTAATGCACCATCCTTGTTATGATCTTGTTAATTGAAAATTGCGTTTTGAATATCAAATAAGGGTTCGCCAGTGTTTTCACTCCTAATGCGGAAGACTATGTACTATGTTGATAGAAACTTTTTAGTAGGTGAGAAAGTCCGTTGTGGTAGTAAGATCTATTAGGTTCCAATTTTAACGAGCGGCTTTTCGCTACATTATTAAAATTATTGTATTTGTCAACAATTCAGTGTCATCACAAAATGCGCGGGCTTATCTGGAAGCGCCACTCAAAATATAAGTCGTTATTCGGCCGGCAGCGGTGATATGAATGGTAAATTCTTCTGCCCACTTACCAGGCTGAATGATTTCGACATTCTTGGCCGAGCTCCGATAATCCGAGAAAAAATAAACGAGGTGCAACGTAAATAAGCTCACTCCCAGAGTGCGCACAGTGGCACGAAAAATAAATCACGACGGTGGTACGCTCAGTATAACGTATTTTTACGCAACGTGAGCTCCTTGTTTATATATAGTTAGTAATGCCGGCACACAGACAGACGGCTGGTTATTCAACCGGACGCATTCCGCGACGGCTCGGCTTTTTGCTCGCCCGCCTCTACCGTCCTCTGGCCGGGGAAAAACGACCATTGGATCTTTTAGGGCAGAAATTAACGTCGCGCATTGTCCGCGCATCCTTCCAGCCTTCGGTCTCGGCTCCCCAATTCCTGTTTTAGGGTTCTGTGTATCACTTTAAAAGACAGTCGCCTCTTCAGCGACAAAGCTTCTCAATAGCCCCTCAAAGCTCTACAATGAGCTTTATTATTTTGGACTAAGATGTTTAGTATGTATCGTATTATTAAATTGCCTTTAGAGAAAAACTAACAATATAGTAAAGTACTTACTATAATTTAAATAGGGTAGAGTTTGATCCTGAGAATCAATTTCATATAAACATTTTACTAAAACGTAGCTAATATGTTTTATTATATTTTTATAACTTACTGATAGGCGCTGCCCTATTGCCCTCGCTCGTACGATGATGCGTCCGTCCGACGAAAATGATCGTACAACCGTGCGTTCAAACATACTGACTTCTACTGAA
>DWKA01001982.1:0-11390 GCA_018249155.1 Panoquina ocola ocola | reverse complement strand
CAGACCTACCCGATATGCAAACAAAATTTCATACAAATCGGTTCAGCCGTTTAGGAGGAGTACGGTAACTAACACTGACATGGAAAATTTATATATTAGATTAAGAAGATAATATGTATACAAAAATATGTATTTCAAAAGCTTTGATATCTCGACACATCACTGCTTCAAAGTGATTAAGATATGCCAAGATAGTAACGTAGTGATATCTCCGAGATGCTAAGTGAGGCGTCACAATAGTTCGGGCATGCCTCCTTCGCGTAAAACCGTTCGGCAGATTCATGTCGCGAGACAATATGGACCGGTCGCCGCGAGCCCATACATAAACTTATACAAAAACCCAATGAAAGTCGAAAGTCACGCTTTCACTTGTCGTCGGCATTGTATTGTGAATCACTGTACCACACTAATTTTGTTACAATGACGTTTTGTACAGCTAATGGTTAAATTATCACTGGATGTCTAGGTGATTGGGTCACGAGGAGCTATTACGACCAAATTACTATGGCGTTTGGTGGTCGGGCCCGCTACTCAATGGACTTGCGTGTTTATTAGCGAGTTAATAGATTTAATGCGTGGTATTGTTGCGGAAAAAATGTGTGATAATATATAATTTACAAAGTGGAGCAATTGTCTGACAGGAAATGGAGCTCTTGATGGGAAAGCGCTATAACAATTTATTCAATTGTATCAAGTTATCAAAATAGAAGTAGATTCTTCCGTACAAATAAGCAAAGTGAATCACTAGGTACTTTTTGTAAAGTCGGTGAACATGAAAGCATTTTATATTTTTTTGCTTTATTCATGGGTCATCTATCTTACAGGAATGTTTAAATTCACGTGAACAGTTACGAAAGCTTTTTATTTGAGTTTCGAAGTATTCATAGTCAAAAAGTCAAGTTCAAAAAGCTTGATACCTGACATAAAGTTACGCAATAAAAAAGATATTAAAGACATTACTGCAGTAAAATGTGAAATGACAGGTAGGATCAATGCACTTTTCCTAGAGCCATCGTTGGCTGGCTGAAGCGGTGTGTTGTCTATACTAACATAAAGAGGAATGTTTTTTTTCTCTGTTTCAATTGAATAGGCTTCAAAGTTTTTATTGGAAGCTTTTATTAAGGACATAATTATATTATTGAATTTTGGCATGGAGATACTTTGAAGGACATATTATAAAGCTGAAGATTTTGTTTGTTTGTTTGCTTGAACGCGCTAATCTCAGGGACTTTTGGTCCGATTTGAAAAATTCTTTCAATGTTAGATAGCCGATTTATCGAGGAACGCTATAGGCTATATAACATCACGCTAAGATGAATAGGAGAGGAGCAGCATATGCTATATTTGTCCCGAGGCGAAGCGAGGACGGGTAGCTAGTCTTGGTATAATTCATGGGCGGCCATCAGACGAACGACACTGGGCGTGGCAGCGGTCGCCTACCCGTGCAGTCCGTACACGTCTAGACCGCGAAATAGTTGAACTACGACCCTCACGCGCCGCTGCCAGACGTGACCATACCACTGTCAGCAGGTTACCTCAAACTGCTTCTTATAAAACTGCGTACCAGTAACTGCGGTGTGAAGAGCGCGGCGAACTATGATTTTTAACTGTACACCACGGACATAAACTACGGCGTTACTCACATTAAAGCTACTGGAATACACAAATAGAGCTATAAAACAAATTTAAATTAATTTTAAAAATATTGCGAAGTAACGTGGCGACAGATCAGATTAAGATTCTGATCTGTACCGAAACACGTATACTATAATCTGTTCCAAATACTTCCATCAATATGGAAATGTCTGTGCTTGTAAAAGACTACAGAAATGCAAGCTTTGCCGGTTAAAGATTTCTTAAAGGTGTCCATACAGAACTTCACTTTTATTATCGTTCGTTATAAATATGATGTTGTATGTTATGAATATTACAGGTATAACGGCGCAAAATTCTTTAATTAATTTTAACAATCCTCATTTACTCAGTGTCATTTACAGTTAAGCGGAAATTAGTGTCAAAAAAATAATAAACACCCCCGAAAAACATAATCCTCTGGTGCAGTTGAGTAAAAATAAACCATGAAAAAAATACAAATTTCTGAGTGACATATTTTCGAAAACCTGTTGAAAAGAAGGTTACAAGTGAACCCGTTTACTTTCATCCGTAACCAGTCGTTACTATATATAAAAATGCAGAGTAATGATACAATTGAATACCTGTTCAAACCATCTGTACATTTTAGGTACCAATACGTAGATTTCGCGATAGTGTCATTCGGTGTGAGAGCAGTTTTAAAAGTATAAAAGATAAGTGTAAATGCTTTTGTCCAATTGTCTAACGTACGCACTCGTCGACCTCTCTAAAATCGCGTATTTCTGTCTAGACTTTTGTCAAGAATTCCATTGTTACTCAAACGGGCCGCAGACGCTTTGGTAAATTACTTTCTAATCTAAATGTAGCGAAGAAGGTGGCCGGGTGCTGAAAATGTAGGTGTATTGTTTCCAATATAAAATACACCTTTGAAGTTCGAAGTTCATTAAACGAATGTAGGTAATGCTGTAGTATTATTGGTCTAATGTCCTGATAAAAGTAAAAATTGATGCGCATCTAAATGTAAAATGTTAAATGTGTTGTTAAAATATTTACACGCCAGAAATGGCACCATACATTATAAATAGCGTGTACCAAATAAAACTAAATGCAATCAAATGACGTGTACTTTACAGCACATGCCAGTAGTAACGCGTAAGAGTACTGAAGCTCAAGCTGACCTGTACGCCGGAGGCAGGCGGGGCGCAGTCCCAGGCGTGTCACAAGTCGCCCCAGACGACCGCCCGCTTGCCGCGGTCTACCGACGCGAGGAGCCCCGACTGCGGGTGCCACGACACCGCGGTCACTGCCGACCTGGAACACATTTACTCTTAACTATATGTTCAAATGTTACATTACATTTCTGATGTAACAAGGTACTTCGTTATTCATTATTGTCTAATAATTTGTCATAATTTGATTTAACTAGTTTCCGCCCGCGGCTCCGCCTGCGTAGTATATCAAACCGTGATAAAAAGTAGCCTACGTCACTCTCCACCCTCCTAACTATCTCCACACACATAAACCATTACATACTATAGCCACAGCTATAGTGACGTGAAAGAGTAACAAACAAACACACTTTCACATTTATAATATTAGTATGGATATGGACACTAGCTTTTTTCTTTGTAAAAGGTAGCAAATGAGATAACAACGCCACCATCCCCTATCGTTCATGGACACCTTTGATAAACTTCGGATAGCGCAGTGGGGTGGGACCGAAAATGTAGTAAGTATAAATAGGAAAATATAAAAATTATATCTTTCCTACTTTGATTTGGTTTTGTCTTTAACTTAATAATATGATCAATCACTCCTGCCTCTACTGCAGTAGGATTCGTTATGTTGCGGATACCATAGATATACCTATACAAATAAGACAAAAATATTTATCACATACATTTATTTCCCGGGTATTAAAAACGGGATCTTTTGTATGGTTAACAGTAATTGTAAATAAAGGGGAAAATAATGACTTTTAAAAATAATGTGCCTACTTTATTAGGTACGTACTTTTTGTTTCCATTGAAACGTATAATGTGTCAGCAAGGTAGCAATTTTTGAATGTTCAAGGAATACCATTAAAATTGGCGACAAAAACATGTTATGTTAAATACAAAGTCAAATGTAAATTTCTCAAGGAAAAAATATGAAGAGAAACATTCACGCTTGGTATAACAGTAAATCTATGCACAATAAGCACCCACGCTCTTTCATACCTCTAATTATCTCGGCTGTAATTGATTGCTTACAACCCTATTACAATAATCTAAATTATACTCTTGTTGCTGGCTGCTCAACGAGTGTACAGTCACCCAATAAACGTTTCATGTCTCTAATTATGTTATGTACCTACTGTAATAAACATTTACTAACTAATACTTAACAGTAAGTCGTCATTTTCCACCAAAGTTTCATTATTCCACATCTAAATATTTCCAGTAAAATCTAGTTTAGTTACTTTAGGAAATGTTATAAATAGAACACTATAAAATCAATAAAAAATAATATCAAATTTCCTTTACGGAATTGCCATCAATAAGGAAGTAAGAGTAAGAGATAACATTTTAATTTCAATATAAAAGTAATTTTCTTTAACTTCAATCTGGCTGCACTATCATGGTTGAATACTATGATTACTATGCGATAAATATCAAGTGAGTAAGAAAGATGCAAGGTGGAACATATTTATGATTTTATTACCACCAATCTACTTATTACTTATGAGGAATATAAATTGGTATTTAATACTCAATGCGCAACTAACTCTAGCACATTTCAATGTAAACTTTTGATGACCCACTTGAGTTATTTATTAGAGAACGTTCAAATTTGACGTGCGTGCAAATCATATCCTACAGACCTATATTTGTGAAGTCAAGTATGCTTGAGTAAAGGAACCTAATCGAATCGCCACATTACCACTTGAGACTATTAGGGTCAGCAGATGTGCGGACCGTGTTTCCTACGGACGCGATTCAAATGCCATAAATCAAAAACGGCATGAATGAATACCGTACATTAATATCCGAGTAACATTGATACTGATAAATCGTACTTAGCATTTACGGCGTTAAGTGTAGATTTGAATCTTCAAAATGTATAATTTTGACATTTTCGACGTGTACTTATCGTCTAGAAGTATTAAGCAAGAAATATAATGTTAGACCTCGATTCACCTCTGAATAGGGTTTATCAAGTTCAAGAGCTTTGTTACAAATAACTGTGTTAAGTCTATCTAACTCAGATTTATCTAACCGCATAAGTTATAAAGTAATTTATAAAGAACTATCTTTATCGATATCCGTGTACTTCGCTGGAGGTGATCATACGTATTAAGATTGCAAATAATTGTGTTTTGCAGTTGACATCACTTGCTAATGGAATCTTGTAAGGAAAATAGCCCGGGTCTAACTTATAGTGTCATATTACTTACTACGAAAATCTTACACGACAAAAAAATGCACAGACATAACATGACAGGCAGAATGTAAGTTCAGCTGCCGTATAAAGTAGATGTATTCGAAGAATAATACATTTTAAGGATTCTGACCAAGCTTCAGTTCATAAGATCCCCTAAAGTAATGTGCAACGTATGACACTTTATGTAATAGTAGTAGACATTCATAATCCGAGAAAAGGTCCTAAATACTGACAAAATCTAAGTTCATAAGGTTGTATGAAGCCGCGTGAACCGTTATGCTTCTCAGAATATATATATATATATAAACGGCAAGATTATACGGTATAAGGTGTTGTATGGCAATATATTATGTTGGCGCTTAAATCTATGTCACTGGCACTTAGGAGATACTCATCGTGACTTTTATTAATGCACGGTGATTAATGGGGACGGCAAAAAACACACTATAAGAGTACAACTGTACAACCGTATTGTTATTTGACCAGTCATGAAATAGTAAGAAGAACGTATTTAATTTTAATATTTAGCATACTATCTCCTGACCTGATTGTGTCACTGTAAACAAGTACACGTATCTGGTATTACGTTGTTTATGTCTTAGCTTATCTCGAGAATCCCACCTGGAGAGGGAAAATAGCGAAATTGACGATATTCATGATGTTGTTTGGTCAGTGTCTCAAAGTGTCATCTATTATGTGATAAATCTTTCACAAGCTCTCGTACTATGAGACAGAAAGCGGTCAAGATCCTCGCAGTGTGATTTGAAACGAGCGATTCGACTTAGATAGTGTATGCAGCATATTGTGTCAATAGATTTATTTCAGTAATAGCTTTTGACTCCATTGTCGTGGGTTGGCGTACATTTCAGTTCCCTTATAGGTTTTACTAACAGAGATATGATTTATTTAAGATACAAGTATTTGAAATAGACATAAAAGATATTAAAACTTTTTAATTTCCATTTTGTAATGTAGGAAAAACAATTATCTTATAAATTGTATTCGGATACTTTTTTGAAATATCTCAGGGTGATGCTCCGTCGAAGCCGTACAATAGTTTTAACTTGGGACAAGCTCTGACGGAATCCGTGCAAAATTAATGATTCGTAGTCACGATTGTGATAAAGAAGCCCGAAGGAAAGCAATTATTAACCGTCGTTTAAATAACCAATGAATTAAAAGTTTGACATGAACATTCTCTAGTCTCAGGATACTAATTTAGATGGTTTATGGAATTACCTTAAAGGCTTAGCCGAACAATAAACAAGACGGGGATAGTAAATATATCAAGGATTAGAAAACTCATTGAGAGTTACTTTGATATGCTAGAGGCCGCTGTTAGCTTTATATTAGTGAGGGCGAGGCCCCTCATAAACAAGATTTAGATTCTCGTAAGACATTCGGTATCCATTTACCCATATAGGTAAGTTGCTTATAACGAGGTCGAAGAAAACTTAAAAAGTATAAACGACCGTAACTGCTATCCACTACTACATAAGCTTCCCGCAATTGTTGCCTCAGTTAAGATACCTTATTAAGCACAAATATTTTCGAGTTTCTTACTCTAACTTTCCATCATACCACGAATAATTCAAATGCATTTAACCGAACGATGTTGTTATTGTTTACTAATTGATTCCAAATGTAAATGTCCATTAAGTGGACATAGTAAGCATTTTATCGTTGGCAACGTTTTAAGATAACGTTATAATCCATCGAAAACCGGTATTTGCATCAGTAAAGCTTAATTTACGACATATGAGAATTTATTAAGCTCAATACAATCATCTTTATATCTCCGGTCGGAGGTCCGTTCATGAATGCAGATAACATAATGTGTATTATTCGAGTCACGTTTTGACTTATAACTGCATTACACGCCTACTATGTTAGGAAACAGGTTACCCAATAAAGCAATTTCAAGAATCTGTTCGCGGCGGGCGTTATCCTATCGGTACAAAAACCATGCACCACGATTATACTGTACGATGTTCGATGTACGATGAACATATTTGAATACATGAAACATGAGAGATGGTGATACATTATTGGGGCGATAGTTTTGAAGTTGCTTTTTATTTTTAGTTACGTAATATTGTTCATGTAAACGAAGCTTTATAATACTCGTTCACATAAGTCATATCAAATGGACCGAGCTGGAATAAGTTATTTCTGTAAAGAGAAACCTAATCGTGGCACTAAAACACTTTCTTCTTGCAGCAGAAAACAAATGACATACGAACAAACATTTTAAAACAATTTAACAAAACGATACACTCATTTATTCAGTGAGTTTCATTGAGCAAGTGTATACGTTTATACAATGTCTGCAATAACCATTTGTATCAGGTGAACAATAAAAATGTTGTAGGAAAAGTGAATGCAAGCGCGAACAATATCCCATAACTGGTACGCTCAACTATGTTAACCGCACCATCCCAAGGAATAGAATCTGTGAAGGCATTTATATCGAAACAAATCACTTCTGTCAATTTATCAGACAGCAGAATACCTTAGATTGAATAAAAAATTAAAAATCTTCGCTACTAGACTGTTGATATATTGATAAACAAGCTCAACTTGAAATGACATACCGTATTAATTAACATAACTATGAACCTCTTACATAGCTATTAGCTGGCCAATGGCCTGACAAATACATGTTATTAATATACTTCATTTATCTGCTTTGACACTGTCCAAGATGAACATTCCAGGAATTTTTGTTATTTGTGTCACATTCCTTTGTGGAGCTTACCAAGTTTCATATTCCGTATTCCGTACCAATTACATTCGCAGTATCACCCTAAGACCACCCCATCCAGGGTTCAATACAAATATAACAGTTCTTTTGCGGCTGTTAACCCTTTATGGAACGGTAATACGTTCAGATAATGAATAAGTATGACTTAGATATTGAGATGTCGTGACTGTATTAAATAATTGTAAAGGCAGGTCAGTTAATAATACTATACGTTTGACTTGTACAATGAAAGTCAAATATTACCTAATCCGATAGACATATTTAAAGTATTTATTAGTATTTCATAAGAATAAAAGACAAATTCGTTATATATAAAAGTGTAACAATTACTAAAAATATACTACGTATGTAGTTTTGTGGTTTACACAGAAACGGTCCTTATAATGAATGAGTCTCTGAACTTATAAAAATGTAAGAAGCCCTTTATTTCTGAACACAGTGAAGCTTTATATCTACCTACTACTAACTTACTACCTACTATTTATCGTATAATATAACCTTTACTGTACAACAACTTCTGCTTGTCATAGTTGCGTAACGCATAATACTTGCTGCAATTAATAATCTTGTTCAAGCCCAGTACTGCGTGACGATACCGAGCGACGCTCCGCTGAGATTGCAGTTGACGTCACATCGTATACTTCGTCACTAAGATCGCTCTACATTGCTCGCTGATTACAACGATATTCATTACTAATCTCTCTAAGCTCGCGTTGTTAACAATCAATTTAAGTTATCTTGGTCAGGTGACGACCGAATCAAGGTTCCCTGTCACGTCGAATTTTATACGGGACTCGAGCAAGTGGGGTGAGACGGTTCAAGTGGAATATTAGTCATACACTCTATATTGTCATCCTGTGGTCAGCTGTACGATACATGATAAAAGGATCAGTTACCAACAGCATCAATCAATTTTCTATTTTAGCGTAAATTTCAAAATAATGTGATCTTTTCAGAGCTAATAAATATTCATCTATTAACTGTGAAACAACATTAAACATTACAAGCATCGATTTATCAAACAAAAAGAGAAGCGAAACGTAATCAAGAAAAATCGATTAAAAACATCGATTTAACAGAACACTTATCGACGCGACCTATACTTATCGCTGGGGACAAACAGCTTATTAATAACTTGTCGTAGATACGAGATCGTAGGACCAATTACATATGCATGGTAAACAATTACCCACGGCCTAATTTGTAGTGCCACGCGCCGCTACACCGCACCGACTGAACTCGATGCCGCGTGACGGGTGTCGCGGTCAAGTTTGTCTCTGTCTTTACAAAAGCCTGATCAGGAAGGAACGCTGTTTCACGTCTCGTTTACAGGTCTTTGCCCTTCGCAAAGACTTAATTACCTATACTACGACTAGTTGCTCTGATAGGTGCCCTGGAATATATTAAAGTGTGTGTTTGCTTTGTTAGGTATTAAAAAAATATTTTAAATAAAAATATTATTGTTTGGGAGTCGACTAAAATGGGAAAATGAAATAATATTACTCCAAGCTTACTGCAATACGACTTAAAAACCTTATGTGGATCGGGTCACTTGTTTTTGATTTTTTTTTTATTTGATTTGGTATGTTCACATCCGCAAGCTTTATTTCACTGGGAAAACATTATCTTTATTATCACGCATTAAAACAACATTAACTCGAAAGTAATTTCCGTTTAAACACATTTGGGTTTGTTAGTATGTAATAACTAACTTGTAAGTTAATGGTATAATTTCATGTATTTACGACTAACGTTGCTTTCAGTAACAAATTAATTGAGGGGTATTGATTTATTAACAGTTAACTATAGCGATTAAAACTAAGTTCATGTAATTAAATCAGATACATGCCTGAAGTTTTATGTTATTAGCTCGAGCTCGACCTATCTTCATCATCTTTTAGCTTCACTTTTTTACTAGGAAATAATCCCATTAATTAGCGTCGGAATCACATCATTCTCTGGAATTAAATCGAGCCGAGTGAACAGCACGCGAGATCGTAGTTAGCCATAATATCGTAGAAAGAAGCATTAAAACACTCGACGCGGCTACTAATCAAGTTGCGTTACGATGGAACTTCATCAAGTTTCAATTATAATTAATAGGAAACGATGTCTCGACGGCAAGCGCGGCCAGTCGTAGATGTTTTGTTAAAAACACCGTTCAAACGAAGCGGATCAAAGATGCGCACGGCCGGCCTGTAGGGCAATAAATCATGGTGTTCACAATCGCAAGGACGGCAATAAGTGCGTGTCGCGTATGTCCTTGTTACGAGTACTTTCCTTGCATCCCGCTGCGCGCAACGCACGGACAACATTCGAACGTACAACGCCGTTGCGTCGCTCGGTGCGCTATTGTACATATCCGGAAATGTCGTCACATCGTCTCTACCACAATGCGTCGTCCCTTACAATATTCGTTGGACACAGTCGCGTTCGATCTTCCGCCGTGGACTGGATCGAGACGACCGACTCTCGAGCGGAGACCGTGTTACGTGATATGATTTAGCACCGACGGTACAAGTACGCGCTCAATACTAAGAAGGCGAGGAGGTTTATTTTCTTTTCGATGGTCGATTCTGCTTTAAAAATGTTTACCATGTAATATAAGAACAATGTTAATGGGTCTATCTAGATAAGCGGTCTCGAGCCGGTATCTCGTACGACGCAAAACCATTTTATTAGAGGTATGTTGTATTCGCTCGCGGTTAAACGCGTTTATGAAATGCGAAACAATGGCCAAACCAAAAGGAAGGCAATCTTTATTGTTCATCTTACTTTATTTCGATATTGTAGTTCTATTTAAATTGATTTTAACCGAAGAAGATAAAGCTTAAGTTTATGTAGAAACGGTACATCAGAACGTAAAAGCGAGAAAACCGTAGTAATGTTTGTTCAATATTGGATTAAGGCCTTAAACGTGCCGACGCAATAAAACGAGCGCGAATTCACCGTTTAAGCAAATGGATGTTAATTACTATGCTAAAAATGTGTATCTGGAGTAGCGAATAAACGTTTCCGTATTCCTATGGGCATTGTAACAGTGAATTGTATTTAACGCCACCGCACGTAGGGGAGTTGTGAGAATTAAGCACGATTGCATCACGACACGGCCGATGGACGTTAGGAGGGCGTACGAACAATAAGTCGTATTTAGTTGGTTTCGCCGGAGAATGGGATCCCACGGGCTCGCTCCGGTAGTGTACACTGTACGCTGTTCACTGGTGTCACATCAGTGTCGCACCGTAGGCGGCGGAACGCGGCCAACAATGTGCACCGAAGTGCCCCCGCTACAGTCTCCAATTTGGAGGACTCGATCGGGACTTTTGAATTCGTCGATAATTTGGGGGATTTTGTCAGATTACAGTCATGGGAGCACTGGCTACACTTGGAAAGACTTAGAAAGAGATATTAGATGCGGAAAAATAATTTTGCTCTGCGTTTTGTTCTCCGCATCTGTCTCTTTCAGAGTCTTGCCAAGTACCTTGCTCATGACTATAAATAGCTTTAACTTCTCTCCTCGTAACTGAGGAGATTTAGAACATACTCCACCTCACTACTTTACTGCGGGTTAGTGGAGGAGCTAGTGGCCAATACCAGTGCTGAAATTTTC
>DWKA01001981.1:0-11391 GCA_018249155.1 Panoquina ocola ocola | reverse complement strand
AGGTAAGTGGCACCTATTTCTGCCTTAAGTGTCCCTTAATATTTAGGAATAGTTGGTGCAAACGGGCATTAATGTTATAATAACTATAACATAAGAGCTAAGGAAAAACCCATGAAAAAATGGCTTATTATATTCCACAAAGTAAATTAAAATAGTCCGGGTTATAATCGTTTCAAGTTGCAAAAATATTAACTAAATAAAAAAAAAACTAAATTGATGCACTGTGCTGTGAACATATAGGTGTTAAATGGAGGCCTAAGTGTAGTTTGCGCGCGAGGGCATTGCCGAGATTTCTGACGTCACACGTCACCCCGCCGTCTTTATTATAGTGTCACTAGAGCTCAAAATTATTTGTGCTCCCCCCCTTTACTCGGCAATAAGCTCGCGTGCCAATTGTAGTTATTTTTGGATTAACTGATAACTGGAGCTGAAGATATTTCTTAAAGTGGAATTCAATACAATAAGTGAATATTATTTTGTATGAAGGTTAATACTTACAAATATAAGTTTTAAAATTTTAAGTAGGGATAATCTGTAACTGAGAGCTTCGATAATACAGATATAACAACATTACACGTGTCGTAAGTAATAACCGCACTAGAATGACCGTTCAAACAAGATTCATAATAGCACCGAGCATATAACTAATAGAGCAGTAATGTTGTTTTGTTTAAACAAATTACGCCAAAACACTGCACCAGTCGCAGCGCTCTGACTGGCTGACACACAGCTAACTTGTTGGTGTGGTACTGTTTTAAATTGTCATTTATCAGTGACAAATCACTGATCAGTTTCGGAATTTTCTAGCTCACATTACTATTTGGTTATATGCTCGATCCATAATATTTATAACATGTTTGCAATTCAGTTGATCCTTTAGCCTGTTGGCCGTGACGTAGTCAGCGAAGCGACGGATTTGATTCCCGACGAGGGTAGACCTTTATTTGACATTTGGGTTGAATAGCAGGTTTTCTAGACCCCTGACTTGTTTGTAGTAGGTACACAAAAACAGTTACAGAGAGCTAATGCAATCCTGTTTTTCAAGGACTTATGACCACCATAACAGTGAGACCTTTTTTACCATTACCACGTATTACCACGGCCATGGATAGAGTAAAAACATCCGGAAGTCCCCATGCTAATTAGCTATTACTGAACATGATACAAATATTATTAGAAAAACCACATTTAAAAACGCAGTTAAAAAAAATATTATTCTATTATTATTGATCAATTTTTCAACAGATGATTAACTAAACTTATTAAAGTCGATTTCGATGATTAAAGTAAAGTAATTTAAAAATTAAGCACGTAATTAGTCAATATTTTTTACTAAATTAAGTAAAAAATACCTCGTAACTCATCCATAAATCAATGTAATGTAAATAATGGGACATTGAATGATATTAATTAAGCTCAAATTACAAAAATGTTCCTTGAAGTTTGGTAATCTTTCCTTATTAGTTTATGATGAGATCACAATATGGCGCGAAGTTATTTCTGTTTAGGGTTTGATTAAACATGGTTTAGGTTTCATTAAGCACTATACACATTATATTATTATGTTTTTCAACTACCCTCGTTAGAGCTGTGGCCTGTATAGTCTGCTGAAAGCGGTGAGGTTAACTTTTCGATCAATTGAGTGTTAACATCCAGATTCAAGTAGCTGCTGTCCTAGCACCAGTTAACCAGCGAAATATCTTTTGCTCACAATAATAATAACAAAAAATAAGCCAGTCTTAGAACTGCCGATTTTAAATTACATGGTCGATTTGTTAAACACAATAGGTGTGAATGACATGATAATTCGATGACTCCGTTCCAGGGTTTGCTCACGACAGCTAAATGAATTTATTATCTGTAGTGTTTTAAGTTTTTTTTTCTTTTGTTTATCTGTATCAGATAATACCAGGCACCGATGTCTTATCGTTATTGTAGGTATACAATTGATTTTATAAGCATCGTTAATCTCTGTTAAATTAAAAATGAGGAAGTTGTAAAACCTGGTAGTCGTTGTCATTATGTTTTTTTTTATGTTTCCTTCGATTCTTCTTCGTACTTACAAACTATTATTCCTTAGAGGTTGTGAAATTTGGTGATTGGCTGGATTTTTTATTGGGGAAATAATATAATGGAGTACCTAATCCAAAACAAAATTAATCTCATTTTTAGCCTGTAAATATATTATGTTGATTGATAAGTTGCGTGCTTTACAGAAAATATTTTTTGTCAAATTAACTTAATTAGGCACAGCGGGTTGTAGTGCTACAAAGAATTGCCTGCAAAGAACGACTCGTGCGCGGGCGCACAACATTACCAGATATAAAAACTATTTAATAACTATAAACATATCAATTATTCTAACAGATCAATTACGTATTTAAATTACGCAGTGTCAAGACATAACTAATCTATGGCTATAAAAACTGTTCAGAAAAAAATACGGAAGTTTAATTTTTATTGCAAATAATTACAACGAAGTAAATATTGGTCGCTGATGCGCGACGGTTCTTAGCTTAAAACGAAACAGTCACTTTATAAATAGTTATAATCTGTTGTTGTTAGTTCAAGGATAAATTAAACAATGTTTTATAATGACTTTACTTACTCCATGATTAAGGTATCATTTCGTTAAGCGTGGGTGCTAAATGTTTATGGATCATACCTCCAGGCTCTCCCAATTAATATTTACCTACCAATTCGCAATGGATTCTCACGATCAGCATACTATGATAACTACGTCTGTTTCATATTGTATAACTATTGGTTTGTGCATTGCACGCCGTAAATAGTCTAGTCACCGTATTTTTAATTTTTTAGTCGACATATTCGATAATCTACGCTAAAATAAATTTAAAATCAATTAGCTAGTTTTTGAGTTTATCGCATGCACTCAGATACGACCGACGAATTTTCCACTGGGCAGACTCGGGTACTGAAACTCGATAACGTCATAATGAACCTGCGACAGTTTAAAAATTTCAGTCGCCATATGGACATTTTTCACCCATCTACAGTGGAAAAAATAATTTACAGCTAGTACAATTTAAGCCATTCTTTCCATTTCGTACGAAAGCGCCTTTGTAACCTCCACATCTCACTAGTGACGGGAATATGTCAACGGTACCGAAGTGCGGTACGTTATCCATCGATCTGTTGTCCCGACAAAAAGCGTCTACGCAATTCTCACGCTCACTGTCCCCGTAGTCTCATCTACGACACTACGTGTTTCAGATAAAACCGAGCAAATGTCTTTATTAATGTCCGCAGCCGCAGCTGGCAGTCATCAAGTAGGTATCGCGTGCAATCTGACCGACACGACAATGGCACGCGATCGGCCACATTGTCTTGCATTCAGGTCAACGGCGCGGTTTACGACAGACCTGAACTTCACTTAAGTTGTGTACATTATGCCATTATTGTGAGAAGAAACTTGAATTAAGATTTTAAATTGCCTTGGCGCACATTCATTCACGATAAGTAGGTATAGTCGTGGGCAAGTAACTTAGAAAGACGTAGAAAGAAAAATTAGATGCGCAGAAGCCGTTTTGCTCTGCTTTTTGTTCAGCGCATCTTGCTGTCTCTTTCAGATTCTTGCCAAGTACCTTGCCCATGACCATATTTATTATCTCTAAAATATTGTATTGCACCGGGAAAATCGGGAGCTAATCGTTGGCTTCTCATGCCATCAATCGTCTCTGACGAACCATAGCCTTTTCTTGTTTAAACTCCTATAATATTTTGCATCTTATCTAAAACGTCTACAACAAAGTTCAGAAATCCCTTATTGCAATTTTTCACCCAATGGTTAAAAATCAGCCTATATTTTTTGGGAACCAATCGCAAACACAAACAAATTCATTCAGCTGAATGGAAATCACTGAATGTGTAATTATGTCTATACCTGTGACTGGTAGGTATAGTGAAGTGAGTTATGTGTGGCATGTCTTATAGAAGTTATAGTTACGTTACCAACACAAAACCGTAATAATCTTAAGTACATAGATACAAGACACTTGTGAAACGTTAATTAGATAAATTACCATAATATCGGCGGAATGATCAATTTGTCAGACCGTTATTCGCCCCGGGGTTACTTAACTACATTACCAAGTACGAGGCCGACTACTTTAGTTCATTCTAAATGGGTAGTTACTAAATCAGTCAACTTATTGGGTAAGTACCGACATTTGTTGGTTCCGGTTGCCTACTTACAATTTGGTTCCGTGTCCTGATCACATGATTTACGTTTCTTACAAGGCTTTGGTGTGAAAACAATGGTATTAGGTATAGTCATAGAAACCAGAGAAGGTATAGAAATTATAGAATGATAATGTGACCAATAATAACGCGCTGGACAAATGAATGTTACTTGGTACTTTGGTACATACCCTATGAATGTCACTTGGTGCATATGAAAACCACTTGGTACATATGAAAGTCACTTGGTACATATGAAAGTCACTTGGTACATATGAAAGTCACTTGGTACATATGAAAGTCACTTGGTACATAAGAATGTCACTTGGTTGGTACATATGAATGTCACTTGAAAGCGTTGTTTGACCTATTACGAGGTTGTAATAGGTATTTGTGTGGCAAATAGGGTGAAGTTTTGTGATTGTGTGCAAAGTGGTGCACGAGGTTCTGATACAAAATTGAGTACCTATCATTCTATACCTTCTCTGATTTCTATGGGTATAGTCATTCACAAGTAACTCGGCAAGAGTCTGAAAGAGACATTAGATGCGTAGAAGTCTCTTTCAAACTCTTGCCAAGTTACCTATCGACGACTATACACGCACACGCTGAGATTGATAACGATATGAATTTTCGCACATAATTATTTACCCATCGATATATGTATGAAACAAAGTTGCTCCTACGGCATCCACCAGCGTTTTCATTGCCTTACATCCTTACAAGATAATCGTTAGGTACCTATATTTATTTTATTTATATTAGATTACCTTCCAGTGAGGAGCTTCTTATTAATCTTTCTTTCATAATATTTTTGTAATAGTATCTACTTAGATATAAATAAGTTTAAAATGTGTTGTTTCGGGGGTTTAATGTTGTGGAACCTCATGAGGATCGTTCTAGAAAATAACTGAATGATTAGTTACGGTGCCTAACCCTGCTCACTGGTTAGACACTATACAGACGTATAAGTACTGAATTCAATGACCGGAAAAAAATATACCTAAGTTTAATAAATAATCTCAGCACCAGAACTTTTAGTCTGTAGCAAAAAGTTCCTATCCTACGTCATCCTCCCAATAATCTCCACACATTATCACTATATCCCTTTGTACGTTTAAATCTTAAAAACTACGCAACGGATTTTGATGCGGTTTTTTTAATAGATAGAGTGATTGAAGAGGAAGGTTTATACGTATAATAAATACATTCACAGTTTTTCTTTAGTGTATTCAGTATCAGCATTGCACCCGTGCGAAGCCGGGACGGGTCGCTAGTAAAGTATAAACAAAGGACAAACCAATGCTTTCCCATTTAAATTTAAAATTTTAAGTTTGGATATAACTAACATATATTTAATTATAGGTACCTACTTCAACTTAAACTCTAGCCTCACAGAAACTTTTCACTTTTCTCTTTTCACCTACTGGTAAGCTATAAAAATGTTTCCTTTGTTCCAGAATCAACAAAGATGTTTCAAGGAGGCATCTGGTTGCGGATGGAAGGATTGTACAAGTGGTATGTGCTGGGGCTGGTCTCAGTCGGCTACATTCTGGGGGAACTGGGACACTACCTCATAGGTAAGTCTACTCTAATTTGGGGACACTCGACATAGAAGATGATGTATAGTAGATGGACGGATGACGTATGGACAAACTTTTTAGTGCTTGTGGTACAAACGCACATTACTGTGGTCTTTGCACAAGTTATGCTTTGCGTGGAATTCAATGGCTTCAACCATGCTTCATAGTTTAAATATCCTCAATAATAATCCATACTAATAATAATTCGAAAGTAACTCTGTCTGTCTGTAACGCTTTCACGCTTAAATTACTGAACCGATTTAAATAAAATTTAGCATGGAGATATTTTGAGATTCTAGGAAAGATACGGGGTAGTTTTTATCCCGAATAAAAACCTTAAGGCGGTGAATCAGACGTTTTTTCCCGAAGCATAGCGAGGGCGGGTTTGCTTGTTTTTAATAAAGGTTAAGTTTAGGTACTAAGGATGAGGTGCAGTATGATCTCTTGTTTCGATTAGCGTGGTCGTACACAAATGTAACATCAAAACACTGCCGATCGGAGAATTAACTTTAATCTCTCATTCAAATTCTGATCTGACCCAATGAACTTCAAGCCCTACGATAAAGATATACTAACTCATAACCACGATTTGACTGTTAAACCGCAAGAGATTCAGAGACACATTATTAAAACTTGGGTATTCAATTAATATAGCAACATCACCATTGTAGCTAACAAGGCATTGACTATGGAACTACTTAAATAGAATATTTATATCCGAACCACATCAGACATTACGGATCTTACGCTACAATTTACATAGTCCCATGACGGAGACGTGTGAATATGTACATCCTAGACAGTTTTTAGTATGAAGGTTAGAGTTAGATGATATAATCCTATTTGGTTTATTGACCTGAATCACAATGTGGGTAGGTACGTGTTCGAACTTCCTAAATGTAGGATTGCGATGCGATCGCTAAGAATTACGTCAGATTGACGTCAGATTGTTTGGGGACAAAAAGTGATAGGTACCTACGTAAAATAGTTACATAGTTATACAAATACACCGTTTGTATTAGAAACTGACAGGGAACCATAGTTACACCATATTTCGTATAATAACAATTTCATATAATTATACTTATTTACATACCTAGGTATGTACTGAAATTAAATACACCCTAAGTACACTAACCCTAAATTCAAAGTTATCCAAGTTGAAGGCATAAAATAAGCTATAAAAGGTACATATTTCATACGAAAATCAATAAATTATTACTTAGATATCTACGTGTCCTATGGATAACATAGTTTTTCGAAGTTGGTTAATAAACAAAACAAAAGAAGTAATTGTACAAAGTCAAACAGCGGGTTGTATGTACCTACAGCACTTCCCAAACAATATTTTTTTGTTCCTTGTAGGGTTTTATACCAACTTATTTATCCTATTTGTACCAACTTTCCCTATCATTACATTTGTATCCTACAAATGGTAACACATCTCCCAAACTATATCTTTTTAGTTTGTAATGAAATAATTTTCCGGGTGTTAGTATTTCTACATACATACCTGAAATAAGCTTGCTACGTATTATTTTCTCGAAGCGCTGGATCATTGTGTTCATTTATATCGCTACTAGAATGCGGTAGGTACCAGGAACGCAGGATTAAAACGATCATTTTTTGCCGCGCACGTAGCTGTACCAATCATCGCGATATTGTGTTGTAACTGCGTTTTTGCACAACGGCCGTGACATTGGCCGACCTTGGCAACGAAATTAACTTGACATAAAAAGAGATTGCTTATTTTGCTGCGGTTCATTAAAGTTACGGGTATGGATGAACTTGGCCGTGAGGGCACTAACATAATATTAGGATAATTATGCTATAAAAGAAGTCTGTCCACTCTCTAGTCCAAGGCATCTAATCTAATCTGTATTCTGAACATAAGGTGATGAAATTGTTACAGGAGGAACTATTTGGAGAACTTTCTATGATCAATTTGGCACCGTCTCTATCGTGTAGCGCTTGCAGTATAGTACAATAACAAGTCTTCTCTTTGTATTCCCAGGAACAACATCGAAGGTCACTGCGGAAGACCTGCACTACGGCGATAAGGCCTGTATGTTAAACGCGACACATCTTTCCCTGAGCGAGCTGCCTGTGATATGCGAAAAAGTAAACTCCAGTGAAATGTGAGTCTCGCACACGTTTTAATATCTCGACTTACCGGCCTTTTACAGGTTTTGATCCTTAAAAATTTTGGTCCTTCGAGCATTCTTCATTTACCAAGAAAACGTATTGAGTTGAAGCCAAAGTTAGAATAAATTCCGCTAGGCAATATGGAACTAATTTTATCATACTCGGTCTCAACAATAATATTATGTAACCATCTTTTTTGTAACAATTTTATCGTGTAATTAAAATGAGTAACAAGGCAACATTAACACGCCCATGCGTTGTGTTAGATATGATATAGGTAACATGTTTGCATATGCATATATTTCGTTATTATACATAAAATCAATCAAAAATTAAAACCAGTTCTACTTCCCGTTCGTGACTGAAGTTTTTCTGTGCATACTTTAGACTCACCAGTGACCATACGGCGAAGGTTGACCAATCTTCCGTAGAAATCCTACGGACCTACTACCTACGTACCTTGTCCCTACGTACCTAGTCCCTACTAGTTCTGTAGAACTCCTAGCCTTCAATGATCTAAGTCTAAGATGTTAAGTTGATGATGCCATATGTCGGGGCGCTTTGCAAGGAAAATTAAGAGTGTTCCACGGCATTTTTAGTTACATTAAAACGTTTACAATGTATACTACATTACGTACCATTAGGATGATATTTCTTACCATTTTAAAAATGAGTCTCATCCACATAACTTATACCTAACAATTTTAGATTACCACTACAAAGTTAAATTGTCGTCATTGTCGGTCTCTTTGACTCAGCACACACTATAGATTGATCTAGGTACATATTGTGTTTATAAACATTGTGTATTGCATGTTGTGTTGTTGTAATGATGATTTTATAGAGAACACAAAACATTAATTGGAGTAATTAAAGACAATAAAAGATCAACATTAATTGTTAGTGACTTCATGAAGAATAGAGATTGATGGAAACATCCAATTGTAATACTCTCATAACGTCATTTGTAGTGATTGTTGTAAAAACATAGCAACCAAATTGAGAACCTCCTTCTTTTTGAAGTCGGTTAAAAATGTAGATAAGTTTAGTCAATATTTTCCCTCCTTGCTCGAAGAAAGTTAAGAGGTGTTAAGATTTCCTATTTTACTAACACATCTGCGGTAATTAACGCGTAAACGTTGTCTTCATGAATGCAGTTACTTTACAAAATCTGTTTCCCGTTAATAGTGTGTTAAATAGCGTTTTAATTAACACACTAAAGTTTTAACTAGATACAAAATTTAATGTGTACCTACCTAATCTCCTTCTCGTCCGAAAAATCAATCAGTTTAATATAAAAATCAATTTATTGTATACCACTAACAATGTTCATTACGCCCGCTTACACAAGAGGTCCCGATTTAATTTTAGCACACTGAAATAAAATGTTATTTACCTAACTTATAACAACAAAGTGATCTTAAGTAGAATCTGCATATTAATTATCGTGACACTAAGCTAGAACTTGATTCAGTGTAACCACGGTCCACGGGCAACCAAGGTTGTTACACTTGACCTCAAGGTTAGCCTCGCTTGGTGCCCTTCAGCTTCAATCAAACTGGTAATTAATTTGTTTGTGCGCAACAATGGGAATCCCTATAAATATTATATACCTAATAATGCGAGCAATACGCCCCCAGATTTTTATGAAGCCAGGGTAATTATTATTTAAACTTATATTTCAATATTAGGTATATTGTTTATTAAGGTTTCCCCAGTTGATACCTTTACTGTTAACGAATGAACTATTCATACTTTTTAGTGAACGTTGAAAAAAACTACGCAAACCTTAGCGTTTAATCGTTTAACAAGGTAATAAATCTAGGACTAAAAGACCTTGGCGAGAGGGTATAGGTACTTGCCTAACATTATATCGATTATCGACTAAGTACCTACAACCTACGCGGAAGTTATTGCAGAACTGAATAATTCCATGCAAATGTAATATGCATAAAAGGTATCAATCACGAATAGTTTTATGAACCTATTTTACTTATAGCAAAAAATTGCAATTGCATTGTGATGAAACGTGACATAGAATAGGTATGTACCTAACGTACATTTAATTTGGTTCACAGGCAACGTTGTTTTAAACTGCAAACTGTAAAAAATTCAATAAGAGATCTGTTTTTAATTTAGCTCCATGTTTTCGGACCACAAAAATATAATAACTTCTAAATACAACTCTCTTTTATACATGTTGTGACCAGATGCGAGACTCTGACGCTGAACGGCACGCGCTACTGCGAGTGGGGCTACAACGGGCTGGGCATCGACTACCAGGTGCTGGCCGGGCCCGCCTTCATGGCCGTCTTCACCGTCGTCGGAGTCATCCTCGGAGTGGTGGCTGACAAGTGAGTGCCATGGATATTATTAGTGGAAGAAACCAACGACTGTTTTGTAACTTTTTTATGTGAAAACTGTAGCGTCAGTCCATCAAATAAGTCCATCCCTGATCAGTCATTTCAGCCTATGGACCGTAATTCAGTCAACACGTAAGTAAGGGGGTAGGTACTATTTAACGCATTCAAATGCATGTTAGTCCTGAACTGATAGTCTGTTCTGCGTGTATTAAGTACCATTGATTCAACCAACACATATAATATGACGACAAACTTGATAGGACTTTTGGGAAGGTAATGGGACCGACGTAGATTTTATATCGATACGAGATTAGGCAATTTATTATAGAACTAAAGCATGACCTTAATATCCGTTTCTTTGCTACATCTGTTGAAAATATAATTATGTGTTGGACAGGTACAACCGAACGCGGGTCCTAGCCGTGTGCACCCTCGTGTTCGTCATCGCTATCCTGCTAATGGGCACCGTCACCGAGTACTGGCACCTCGTCATCTTGCGGATGGTGATGGCCGCCGGCGAGTCCGGCTGCAACCCGCTGGCCACTGGCATCCTCACCGACCTGTTCCCAGAACACCAGCGGGCCCTGGTCCTGTCGATCTTCAACTGGGGAATCTATGGTGGATACGGTATCGCTTTCCCCGTTGGGAGGTATATACCTGATATCAACGCATGGGGACTGGTGAGTTTAGTTTTCGTATAAATAATTAATCTGAAGTAAAAATGAAATTGGAGTTTGTTGTTCAGCAGGTATCTTAATACCGTCTACATCACGAAAGCTTTCAGAAAATGTGCTTAATTAAAAAGTTTCTTCTGTTAGAACACAATTACATAACTTCGGTGCAACGTTATAAATAACTTGGATATTTCTTCGATCAAAATAATATCGGTTAAACAGCGGACAATATTGATAACCTTTGTCGATTGCAGAGCTGGCGAGTGTGCTACTATGGCGTGGGCATCGTTGGTCTGTTTGTCGCCGCACTAACCTTCTTCACCCTTCGCGAACCTGAGAGAACTACTATTGGCGAAGAAGGTCAGAAATATTTATTATTATTTAGCATGCATCGTTGCAAGGTTGGTTATAATGTTATGTAAAATA
>DWKA01001980.1:0-11392 GCA_018249155.1 Panoquina ocola ocola | reverse complement strand
TATTTAGAATCAGTGAATTTTTCTGCATCGTTTGAGCCGGGTTTAAAAAAAGTTTAAAAAATGTCGCTTAAAGCAAATAGACCGGGATCCATCGATATCCTCCCTCGTGTATCCCGCCGCACTCAAGTGTGTCCAACGACAGATATACAAATATTCAGAGGTCATCGTTCAAAGAATAATAAAGGTTCTGTTATGATATGCGAGTGTAGCGTATAAATCCGTGAAGTTGACAAAGGACGGGTTGTGCTGCAGGGTTTATGGTTAACGTGGGCACCGGACGCGGTCGGTTTGCTTTCGTTGACTCTTTATTGTTGTTTTCATCGTAACTTTTTCATTATTTACTTATCGGTATATTGAAAAAATATCCCCGCAATCAGAGAATTACAAAAATATCTGTTTCCGTTATTGTTACTAAAGCAAGAATGTTTTTTTAATGGAGTCAAATCTTTTCATGTTCTGAATACTGTTTGAGTTGCGTAAGTAATTACCTACTTACGCTCAAGAAGGTAATTTACTTTAACTTGATTACAGATACAATTTGTCGTGTTGCCTTCAGGCAAGGCAATTCCTCAAATTCCACACAGCACAGTTAGGTACGAATCTACCTTCAAAATTTTTGGCGGTAGGTTTTCAAATTAAGAATAGGAAAATCAATAATCTCGATTGCCATCTGTTCCTCGGTTTTAAGTAAGATTACCTAATTACCGCTACCCATGACACAATATTCGTGTAGGAGTATAAATGTATGAGTGTTACCTACTCATGATTATTAATTTATCCTACTTAAACGGTAGGTAGGTTTAAACTCTTTTCCTTAAACATAAATCTAACGTTTACCACGCATCTGCCGAATCACGCGAAGGCACTGAGCATTACCAATCCCCCATAACTTAATCCACTAAAAGTAAATGGCTCACATAATCACCTCTCACCCTGAGCCAACAATTTTTTCTCATCCCAACTTTTTCCTGGTTAAATCTGTTTTCCCAAGCGTGTCCTACTCTCGTACTAATGGTGCAAAAAAATAAAATTAAATACGTAGGTAAATGAAATCTCCAATGCAAAAAAGTATGTGCGTGTTATTGTACAAAGTTAGGGAATCTTCTTTGTGACGTTGACAAACTTTATTTGTTATCTGTGGTTTATTGTAAACTACCAAAACGAGTACTTATTTATCTTCTTATACTCGTACTATATTCCGTTAAGGCTAATGATTGTGTCTATTTCATATTTTGTACTCTGGTCCCGATCTACAAGGACAATATTATTTATACCTAATACATTAAAAGTTTGTACTAACCCGGTGATCTATAATGGTGACCGTAAGTAAAATGGGAATAGTGGACTTTATTTGATAGGGATTTCAGTGTCCTTTTCTGGGCAATACACAACGATTAATAATGCACACACCAAAAAGGGATTCCACCAACCTTACTCCCGTTGCGTGACGTCGGTCGATATGGCGGCGCAGAGATGGTCTATCTTCTGTTCTTCAAAACACCAGTGAACTTCAACTTCACGCATACACACGTAGTAACAGTTTAACGATGCAGCCGAATTTTGTGTTATACGAAAACAACGATGAAAATAGACGAGAACAAATGTCGCGTTCCGAACTTGTGTGCTCCGACCGGCAGCGATAGACACACTCGGCCGGCGGCGCTCGCGCACGACAATACAAGAGATAAGGAGGGTAGAAATTAAATTGATGCATATCATTTGACAATCGGATGTGTATTGCCCTGCAAGGAAAAGTCAATCTTACAATATCTTTTTAACGTAATTTGTAATTTAAAAATAAGGCAGCCGCAAATTTAAAACAATTGAATAATAAATAAATATTAAAAGCTATCTAAAACTAATTTAATTTTTTTAATGAATAAAAAGTTGTCCCAATATTGTTCACTTTTTCTTCCAAGATCTTTAAAACGCAAACAGTCTTTTTAAGTATATTATTACTATAGTCATAAGTCTTAACTCATAATTCTCATTAAATATCAATAAGATAGCAGTAACATCAAACACCTAAATTATATTAAAAATAATTGAATATTACTATTAGTATCTAATCGCACCGCTAAATATCTAAATTATGGTTAACGGGCTTTACCACGGGCTGTCAGAATAATTTATTTGTTCATAATAGAGATCGTATCTGGATAGCGATTATCAGAGGTACGATTCATTAATATTCATTATCGGGTCGTGACGCTGGACATCATTTGAATGCCCATAATGTCATGATGCCTCAGATCTCGGCAGTTTATAAACGAGGGTATAGAGTGTGTTCTCTAAAGTGGTTCTCTATGGTACAGATTTTGTTGAAACAGCTCATTTGACATTAAATTAAAGTAATACTTTTAATAAAATTATTTATTACCATTTTCAATATAACACTAAAAATCACCTTACTGGTGTCAACTAATCATTGTAATATACATATAATAATAATAATATCGGTTGTGTGTACGTTGTGTGCATTTGTATATGAAGTGAAACTTCTCAACGATTTGATACTTAACACGTTCCCTGCGTCATCATTTTCAAAGAACTTTCCCCTGGTGCGGTGGAGACCTAAAAGATCTCGCAACTAATCTAGCCCAGCTTGCGTTAGAGACCTCATCCATCTCCTAAAAATACTCTTTCGAAAATAATTTAACTCAAAATAAACCTCCTACTAACGACATCTATCGCGTTTGTCGCGTATTCATTTCCTTCAGAATTTTGTCCCTGTCACTGCTAAAAAGTTTCACTTCAATTATAATCGAAAATCGATGAGCCGAATAAGCAAGCAAAATACAAAGCTAGGACTTTTTTTGCTTGTCTAAGAACACACTCGTAGAACTAGAAACTCTAGTTCTGTATTGATGAAAAATGTATTGCAAGCGAACATGCTACATTGACATTCGCAAGACAAACATTGCTGAATGATTTACGAACCAGGGGTCAATGTTAAAACATAGGTATACGTTGGAACTCAATTCTCAAATTACAAACATTGTTATTGCAAACATGGAATTTACTGGACTCGGAGGCAGTTCACGTTGGTTGATGGCAGTAAACATAGGGGACGTATCGGAGCTTAGTCATTCGATTTGACAAGACCTAGACGTAGGTTCTCAAACTTCGTCACACGTTTACGTTATTTTCGATCAATAACTTTGTTATTTTCAAAAGTTATTCTCCTATGCCGAAATTCAAATAGAATAGTTATTGAGTTTTATTACGGAGCCCTAAAACACATCGTTTAACAAAGTGACGGAGAGGAGCTGTAAACTTTTTTAAATGAAAAAAGTGAACTAATAAGAATTTATCTGTTCATCTAGAAGTCATTTTTAAAATTAACATGACGTGATAAAAGAAAATAAGTTATTATAGTGGTGAGTGATCACCTCCGTATCCACCCCCCTTCCCCAAGGATTACATTCACTGAAGTAATTAACGCCCTATACACTGGTAGATCTCAGTAGACGGAATAAAGCAAAGTCCTCTTCCATTCAGCCATAAGTTTGGGAAACACTGGGTCAGATATCAGCGTTTGTATGGACAAGCGAGCAAACCAGTCATCAGTGTAACTCCATTATAGGTGCTAGGTTGTTGTACCTACATGCGGCTTTTGTTTCCTAAATTGATAACTATATAGTAGGACGATAATAAAGCATTGGTTCTCAAACATAATATTAATTTAGTAATATTCGGTTATAGAATATTTCCTTTAGTATAACACATCGTATTATAGTAACGTAACGATATGTTAGTAAGGGGACTATGGAGTTTGAGACTTTTTAGTGAATGTTAGTCTTCTAGTAAGTATTAGTAATCGTAGTAGACATACTAATACATTGTCACTTAGTCCAGTGAGCGGTATTACGAATTCACACAGCCATTACCTGTGTTGGTTAAGCAAACTGTAACCGATGTCATACATAATAGCTTAGGCCTGTAAGGCAGCGGGATGACGGTTATCTAAACGGCTCAGTCATGAAGCTACTGCTTACGGCTATAGCTCTTACAAACCGTCTTGTTGACGGCTTACAAGTAATAGCCTAGTTATTCATGCGTCGGGGTATATTATTTAGTGTATTTCATTATATAATATAATGTTATATCTATTATATATAAATCTCCTGTCACAATGTTTGTTCGCGATGAACTCCTAAACTATTGAACCGATTTTAATCAAATTTTGCACACCTATGCCTTTTGATCCAACTTGAGATGTAGGATTATTTTGGATCCGATAGGTGTCGCTGTTGTCGAGAATCTATAGTGCTGCGGAACAACGTCCGCCAAGTCAGCTAGTAATGTTATATATTATCTTGTAGTAGATGAGGTATTTCGTCTTAGCTTACCATTTAGTTGACGAAATAATTATAGTTAGATAGAAAAACAAGTACGTTACGAATTGATTACCTCCGCCTTAATTTGAAGGATGTAATTTTTGTAGGGTGTTCAAACGAGGTGCCATAAGCAACTATTTCAGTCGCTTTTTTTTAATAAAGTTTGGATATGTAGTCGTTTAAAAGCGCTGCAGCGAATTATTTTCTTTTAATTTTACTAAAAAAAGGAACCAGCCATTTGCTTTAAACGTCATGTCTAGTAGGTAATAGGTATAGGTAATAGGTAATAGGTACCTATAGTATCTAAATGTACGCCACTCGATCAGTCGTCTAAACCTTAGTATGTTGACAATGCATGGCTCCAGCCACATGTAAATTAGAACCCTAATAATATAATGTACATTCCCAAATGTATGTGGTATAGTAATTAAGGGTTCCTAGTCCAACATAACTGCGCACAATCTATCAAACCCACAAATATCTCCACCGCGGCGACGGAATAGTTAGCGTACCGATGCCACAACTATTTGCTGAACTGTTTGTAGCATGATTAAATGATTATCTTCGATCGTTGGCTGTTACACATATCATTACGTATTCTCATGTTCGAACAGTAGAAATGCTATATCGACGGTTCCCGGTCTATTTGCATTAAGCGACATCGGGGGCGATATTGAGTTATATACATAACTAGTTTCCGCTCGCGGCTTCGCCCGCGTGGAATTATGACTCTAACAGTTTATCCCCCTTTTTACCCCCTTCATGTGAGAATTTCCAAAAATCCCCTCTTAGTGCTCCTCTACACTTCATAAGGAATCTTCACACCAAATTTCAAGTTTCTACGTTCAGTAGTTTTGACTGTGCGTTGTCCATCAGTCACTCAGTAACGCAAGAGTTTTATATATACAGATTTAGAATCAGTGATTTTTTCTGCATCGTTTGAGTCGGATGTAAAAAAATGTTTAAAAAATGTCGCTTAATGCAAATATACCGGGAACCGTCGATATAATAGGTACTATCTAATTTTATCCGAGTAACGACGAATAGAAGAGAAGAGAGACCAGTGACCTGTAGTGGATTATAAATCTGTTGAAGCCAAATGGCAAATAAAATATATCCAAACTCCAATAATGTAGACAATGTAGCCAAACATTTTCTAATATCTTAATTAAGGTAGCTGCAATTTAATTGTGATCTAAAGTGTAAAGCGAGTAATGAGATGGCTATTTGATAAGGAGAAATTTGTTGAAGTACCAGTTACTTTGCATTCACTTTCTCTTGAAATCTTTCAAGTAGGTACCTAATAGAGTAATTTCATCTCTGCCTTATTTGGGACATTTTAAAGCAGTGTGAGAATAAATGAAATCTAAAAATTAAATTTCTTAATTCATACTCGTATAAGTAACATGTCAGTAAGGTGTTTTCCGAAAGGAAACGAGTGCGTTTTTCTACTAGAAATGTTACATACATTTAAAAAAATGATGTTATTATTTATTTAATTTTCTAAGAATATACCATATTATATTATAATACACCACATAACATTTGTAATTGTACATAACAATGTAATTAAATTGAATTACTTGAGCATCAAAAGGCTTTACACAAATAATTATGTTACGTATAAAAAATTACTTTTTCAAAAAAAATGTTACAGATAATGGCATACGCGCAAAAGCGTAAATCTACTTGCTGAAAAAAGGAGAGCATCAAAAAAAATCGTAAAGCAAACGTTACTTAAGCGGCTATAAAAATGTAAAGCAGCGATGATTCTTCCAGCGTTTTTCTAAATGCTTCCCGTATAATGCACTCGTAAAATTATTCATTTTGCCGCCTCATACTCATTGCGTTGTAGGATATAGAACTATAGCAAAATATGGAAAAATCTTTTTTTCATGTGCAAGATATCATGAAAGTTTTGAGGCTAAAATAATAAGGATAGTCATCGACAAGTAACATGAGAAGAGTCCAAAGTCGTTTTGTAGTATTTTTTGTTCTGAGCATCTGTCTCTTTCAGACTCTTGCCAAGTTACATGGCGATGACTATACCACTATACTTGGATGGATGATAAAGCTTTTCCTGATAGTTTATATTTTTTGTGTAAAGTTGCTACATTTAAAATGTATGTAACAACTAAGCAATACGAATACCTCTACGCCGTAGACCTCCTAAGGAGCTACGAAGCTGCATCACAAGAATTTTTGGATAGGTAAATAAAATTATACTTGTTAATGTATGCTAAACAAATACCTAACTAAACAAATAACTAATAGTTACCTATCCCAGCCTTTTTCTGAAATTTTAAAAGTGGTTACCTACAAATTAATGATGAATTTGGTTTATCAAAATTTAGTTCTTGAGCTCAATGCTAGGTAGCACACATGTGCGCGTTTTTATGTATGTAATAGTATTTATTTATATATAACTTTATGAATAATACCTAGAGTGTTTTATAAAGGTTTACTTGCATCGCGGTCTCATTAAACCACACATCATTTTTAATTAATTGAGTTTCCTTTCTCATCCTTTTCATAAATGAAACAAGTCAACGAATTTTGAATTTACATTAATTCTCGTAACTCACTTTGCGGTGCACTGAGACTAAAATTATGGTTAATTACTCGAGAGAGACTCAACAATGTAACGTCGTCCAATTAAAAAAGGTCTCTAGGGATCAGACTGGTACTAAAACTCAAAGATCGTAGACCGTTGGTCCCGTTCTAGAAAAAGAACTCATTGCAAGACTAATTAGGTATTATATATAGTTAGTACCTATTTTGTCCGTTCAGACTGTAAATCTTAGCCTTTTTATTTGTTTTCTGAGCTGCCTATAAAAGCTTTAGTTAAGACAAGTGCAGTTTAAAATAAAATCAGCGCTCTCGTTTTGATTTTCTTCCGTTTCGTAACATAGTTTTTGTTGTGTAGCTCGACTTTACAATAAAGATCATAATGTAGATCGTTTCGCATAGATACACTTACCTAATATAGCCTAAGTACCTTCAATACATAATAATATTGTACATGTACCTACTTACATAGCAATTAATTTTCAACTGAATTATTATCAAAAAGTAGATAGGCAAGGCCTCAAGGGATGATTATGCGAAAATATTTATTTTCTAAACACAAAATGTTTCAATCTTTCATCAGATATGAACAAAATAATCTTTTCATGTTTTCGTGATGGTGAATGTAGATGCAAATTCATCTCACTTTTGATTTAGGAAACTGAACCTCTAGGGATGCCAGCTAATACAAACCAGATTTTAAAACTGGTACCTACGTAAATTATTTCAAAATAAAAAATAATAAGTAGGTACTACTTCAATTTTATTTTTAACGTATCTCCCAATAACTAGTAAACGAACCTAAGATATTCGCGCGTAACTTATATTTTTATAAATTTCTCTATAAACACATCCCTACCTAGTCTGTAATAACCACGTATCTTTACAACAGCTGAATACATACATATTATTTCGATAGTTAGGATATGTTTGAGGTATCGACTTCAAAAAACAAACAAATCCTGTTGAGTAGGTTATCAAAATAAAGGAAATTAAAAGTAATTTTGTAATCCAAAAATAGGAATAATTAGTTTAAAAGTTGTCATAATTATAATTATTATAAAGGAAATAGGTACCTAATTACCTATTTATTGAAAGATTACTAAATCTGAAAAATACACAGTTTATTTCACAACCCTACGTATCGTTCCTTTGAATTTCGCTCGCATAATAATTAGTTGAGTATGCTTACATTCCCGCCAGGTCCGGTCAGCCATTTTGAAACTCAAAAGCAGGCAAAGGAACGAGGCAGGCTGCCGCTAGCCGCTCAATCTCCTGATTACTCCCTTGACGAAACCTTTACTAATAAATTTTCGTTCTACATACAAGTAAACATTTTTACACGAGTAGGTACCTCTATACTGGTTTCATTCCTTTTTTATTATATTGGATTTCCTTAGGTAAATAAATTAGCTATTACAGTGTGAGGGAGCCATCATTAAATATTTATTTTATTCGGTTTTTAGTATTTATTGTTATAGAGGCAACAGAAATACATCACGTACGAAAATAAAAATTGTCTAGTTATCACGGTTCACAAGGTACGGCCTGCTGACAGACAGACAGACTGCCAGCGAAGTTTTAGGTAAATAGTAATGAGGTCCCGTTTTACCCTTTGGGTACGTAGCCCTAATAATATGCGGAACATTGAGATTAAAAAGGTACTTCTACTAATATACAGTACAAAGATAATTATGTCCATACTATTTTAAATACATCATAGAAGAATTTCCTGCCTGGTTAGCGTTACAATGATAAAAATGTTTAATCTACTTTCATGTAAGAAACCAAATTGTATTTTTATTCTTTTATAAAATTAAATTATTCATCATTCAGTCATTATATCACATTAATTATTATACACAAAATAAGTAGGTACTTATATTTTTAAATTCTGAATCTGATTTGCCGCCCCCATCCAGAACCGAAGCTACCTCTCACCGGAATAATATTTATCTAACATAGTCCATGTTATCCAAATTATTTAATTTTTAGCCTTGAAGACTTAATACGATAAAAGCACGTGAAGAAACATTTCACTATAAAATAAGGTATGTAAAACTTTAGACCAACGCCATCTATAAACAAATTCCTTATCAGTAAATTCCTAACGTAAAGATGTATGTGGTATTTGCCACACATCTTTAGAGAGTTAATGAGTACATAGAAACATAGTTACATTTTTGTAGACCACCTGACTATGAGAAAAATTGTGTTTAAGATAAAATGTTAGGGCCGTGTGCGCATAACTTTCCGAGGCGACGAGCACTGATGCAAACTCAAGCAAACTCTAATAACATGTAGTATTTAGTCTGTGACAGACAGCAAAACTCAGTTTTCGTTGCTTTCTTATGACTCTTTTTTCATATGCAATTTTTCTGTGATAGACTGAGATAAATATATTTCTACGCTCCGTCTTTAATGTCGAATATTTATATAAATTTATAAATATAAATTATCTGTCTACTGTCTATTGTATAATATAATATTTCGAATCTGTGGTTGTCTTGTATGTTGAATAATGTTTGTTGCATTTTTTACATAAAAAAAAACACAAGCGGTTTGTTTCTGTGACAGTGTGACTTCTGTGAGTTTGTTGTATTTTTTGAGCGGAACAAGAACAAACGTACGTGATTGTGGGCGTTGTCATTTTCAACGTGATTCAACTGATAAATTCATTGATTCTAATAATTATCTGATAACATCCTGAGATAAGTTCCTACAATAAAGCTTTGTGCCAGATAAAAATTAGGGCTCACTTTATGTTACTGACAAGTTATATCCGTTGTTTAAGAAAATTAAAATGATGTTTTCGTGAAAATACATTTATATACACTTATCTTTTTCAATATTTGAATTAAAAACATTACAAACATAATATTTTAAGTGATGAAATTGTTAAAAGCAACAGTTGTGATATGTGATACACGTTTCCGTTGACGAGAGTGAAAATGTTGAGGACGTTTATTTCTATTGTTATTCTATGTGTTTGTGTAAAGTGTCAATCGAATAAAGATCTGTACAATGGACAATATAATAATGAATACTATAATGTTAGAAAGCAAGACGGTTCGCGGGATTCTAGACTCCCAAACCCTGGTGACAGTGATTATCGGACTTATGTATACAATAACAGGCGGTACGGGACAGACCCCAACAGATACAATCCTTACAACCCAAATATAAATCAGCCAGGAGGTTTTCCGTATAACCCCATCAATACCAATCCTTTGGATGAGCAGTTTAAGTATAACACAGTAAGTTTTTTTGTGTTACTATTTCCAGGCTCCAACCAGTTGTCAAATATTTTATTATACAAGAAATAAGCTGACAAAACTTCCTAAACTACACTTTCAAAGGCATACAAAGCTTAAAAATTATACCTTTTTGAATTAAAAAATCACAGTATAACTTATGTATGATAATGTAAACTCATGGTTTGATTTAGAACCGAGACCCCAATAACCCTGATGCCCTGTTCCCTGGAGTACTTGGAGGATGGAGGGAAGACCTGCAAGGGAGGGAGAGGAGAGACTCGAGGCAGCTAAAGCGGGACATCTTTGTTAACACTAACTTTGGACAGGTTCAGGGTTTTAAGGTAATGAAGTTTTTCAAAAAAATTAAGTTATTTTTCTAAGAAGACATTTCAATATTTGTTAGTTAGTTTGGGGCAAATGTTTTCACATCAAAATAAACTGCAAACATTGATTTGCTAGTAGCACGATTTGGCAAACATTTGGCATTTGATAAACAGCACAGTATCATTTCTTTATGCAGTATAGTTGTGAGTTTTTAAATGTATAAAATAAACTATTCATTTTCAAAAATCATGAAAAGCTAATAATAATAATTTAACAATACATTCCTTGGACAGTTTTCATAGAAAAAATGTATTAAACTGTGATTGAAACTTATGTTTTTGTACCTATGGATGCTTGAAATAAATTAAAACCAAACTTTATAAATGATTATTTTTATCATTCTCTTTCCAATTATATATCCATTTTTTATGGTTAATTCCATACAGGTGTACATATACGACAATCCTGACCCCGACTCAGGGTACAGACCCTGGTTGACTCCAGTCGAGCACATCCAAGGTCAAGCTTCAGTATTCCTTGGCATACCATACGCTAGGCCACCAGTTTTAGAAGGCAGGTTTAAGGTAAACCAATCTTTTTATCATAGTAATGAAAGAAGGTATGGAATGATAATGTACTAAATTTTGTATTGGAACCTCGCATGCTATTTTTCACACAATCATACAACTTCACATATTCGCAATACCAATATAACAACTTCACTATTCATGTACAAGCACAGATCACCCCCAATAGATACCGCATTGAAGGCGACATGTTTTCACCGCACATATGTGCACTTATAGAAATTCCGTCAAATAAACAGATTAGTATCAACCTGACATTTGACCCTTGACGACCAAATGATGTTGATTTGATGTTTCCATACAGGTGACGTCCCCC
>DWKA01001979.1:0-11394 GCA_018249155.1 Panoquina ocola ocola | reverse complement strand
ATTATAAAGCTGAAGAGTTTGTTTGTTTGATTGAACGCGCTAATCTCAGGAACTACTGGTCCGATTTGAAAAATTCTATCAGTGTTAGTTAGCCCATTTACCGAGGAAGGCTATAGGCTATATAACATCACGCTAAGATGAATAGGAGAAGTTTTCCCGAAGCAAAGCGAGGGCGAGCCACTAGTATTAAATACAAGCATACCCGCCCTCGCTATGCTTTGCGAAGAATACGTCTGATTTACCGCTTTAAAGTTTTGTTTCTGAGATAAAAACCACCCTATGTCCTTTCTAGAATCCCAAAATATCTCCATGCCAAATTGAATTTAAATTAGTTCAGTAATATACGCGTGAAAGTGTAACAGACAGACAGACAGAGTTATTTTCGAATTGATAATATTAGTATAGATAATTAATTCATAGTAGTAGTGTTATAGTATTCATAGACAGGCACTGACCCTCAGCATCTGAAACTCATGCTCTTCCCGGGTCTTCTGAGCCTCCCTCTCGGCGGCGCTGAGGGACGCCCCTCCGTCCTCTCCCCTCTCGAAATGTTCTTCTATGTGTTGTATCTGGAAGCAATGACAATATAATTAAAAATTTACAAGTTAAAATTTTATATGAGTTGTAAAATGTTATATAAATGGTCAATATTTTCAACTGGAGAACTGAAATTAATTTCATTCAACATTTTATGTATTATGAATGCATTTTTAGGCCCTTCTTTCAAACATAACAGTGTAAAAAATTCTTAAAATAACTGTTTTGGCTATTACTACTCCTAAAGAAAATCGACCAATTACAATATTATTATAACTAGGTAAATATGGTATGTGTAAATAAATAAATAATTAGTTACTAACAATGTTTAAAATGAATTTATTTTAAAAGATGTGCTGAGGAGTGTCTTTCGTCATTTTTCCTCCATGACAAAGCTGAAATGGTGGTATGCAAAAAATTTGCATGCATAAGTGTAAGTATGTGAATGTGTATGTAAGTGATACCTAAATTAATAAATAGTTTTGACTATGTCTCTTACCAGTTCATGCTGTGACAGCGGCAGCGGCTGGCAGCACACGGGGCAGTTGCTGACAGGGCTCTCCTCCATCATAACCACATCCTCACATGATGCATTGTCCACTTGCTCCTGAAAATTACAATAAAACAACATTACTTAGTATTCAATTCTGTTTTAATTGTATAGTCATGGACAAGTAACTTGGAAAGAGACATTAGGTGCGCAGAAGTCGTTTTGCTTTGCTTTTTGTTCTGTGCATCTCACTGTCTCTTTCAGATTTTTGCCAAGTACCTTTCCCATGACTATTAAACTAGATATAACAGCTAACTAGCTGTTACTTTGAGGGAGTAAATTTTTTATCACAAGCTTTTATTTGAACTAAATTTTTTCTGAGTATGAATTACATTTACAAGCAATTGATATATGATTTAAGATAAGCATGACCTGGTACTACAATTAATATTGGTTACAATTGAGGGAACTCCTTAACAATTAAAAAGCACAGACTAATGCTTTGAATAAATCATAAATACTAAGGTTTTCTGTATTAGTTATGGATGGACCCTTGAATGAATGAATGTTGTTCTACTGTTGGAGTTTAATTCACCTGATATATGCTTCTACAGACTAATAATAAAAGCTCAAACACTAACTGCTTTCTGCGGACTCAAGATATCCCGATGCTCGACGTTAACGTGTAGTTCCACTTCAGACACATTGCTGAATTCTATCTCACATATCGGGCATTGAAACGTGGAGCTATGAGGGCCCGGGGACAGCGCCATCGCGCTAAACGCTAACGTGGGGTTGTCCAGGGTTATCGTTGGGTTGTTCAGCCCCAACGTTGGGTTGTTCAACGCTACCGTAGGGTTGTTAAGCCCTAAAGTAGGGTTCTCCGTCACGTTGCTATTGGCGTTGGCGTTCGCGTTAGCGTTGGCGATCACGGAAGGCGACGTGAGGTCGAAATGCGCCCGGTTTATGTGCTCCTCCAGTTTTCGGGGACATGTTGACGTGAAATCGCACAACAGACACTGAAATTTTAATGAAAGTAACGATTTTTTAGGTTTGTTACACAAGTAGATAGATAATTTGTTTGAACAGTAATGTAAGTTGTAGTATTTTAACTCTTTATACGAATTTCACATTTTTTTCCATTCCCGCGCTGTTTTGATTTGGATAAATGATTATCATCTACTATGCTGACATTAGTTATTTCAGGAATCAGATGATTGTCAAATTGACACACTTACTGTTCCATAGATTATTAAACAGGTAATGACGGTACAGATAAAGTTATTGTAATATGTAAGTATACAGCATGATTTTTTTTGAGCAAAAGTAAAATTATTATCAAATATTGACTTATGGACTTGCCTGTACTGTCGGACTTGGTGTAATAGCAGATTTTTTAGGTGTGTTAGGTTTAAGTTTTAAAGCTAATTGAGACCTTAGTGGCGATCCTTGGCCTGCGCTGGCCATTGCTAGCTGAAAATAATAATGTTGGATTAAAAAATTAAATTCATTTTTTATTATTAGCAGACGTCTTTGAATACATGGACATAGCAGTAATCCATGTGGTAAGTATGTCTGTAATTAAAGATTGATAATAATTTCCTTAAAATTGTATTGTCGACTACATGCTTATTTTTTAGTTTACAAAGACTTTGATTAATAGTCAAAATATTTGTTAGTATTATGGAACTAGTTTAGTTTGTTTATTGTTATTACCTTATTTTTATTAGGAGATCCTTCATAACTACTATTATTGTGACTTGGACTTGAATTTGCACCTGTAAGAATACAACAATAAATCATATAACTCTATGATAAAAGAATTGTATCAATTTCATTTCCAATAAAATCTGACCTTTCTTATCATATCCATTTACCACGTCACTATCACTCGAGCTTTCCCTACTACGATTTTTTTTCGGTATCACACCATTACTAATATTAATGTTCTTCAGTCCATTACTAAGATTAATGTTCTTGGGTGAACGTGAGCACCTATCGTCGTCCCTTTCGCTCTTGTGGTTGTAATTATCTTTCTCCTGGAAGCCGTTATGATAGTAAACATTTTTTGAAATGGCCCCGTTATGGCATGAGGTTGAAGTGTCTGGACTGTGCCACCCATTTATTGAACCAGGTGTGTTATAACTGCAGCTATCTGTAGTAGTCATTTTAGAGTCATCGTCAAAGCTGAAAAAAAATACGATGCGGAATACTTCATGAGACTGTTCTATCTACTTATAATTAAAATTTGACATCCTTCTTTGGCGTCTCACTCATATATGTATCTATTTAATATGACTTGTAATTTTTGTTTTCTACGCCATATTACAATCGTCGAGCACGACGGCATAATTTCTTTTAATTACTCATAATATATCGTAATTCATTTACCTGGGACTCTGGTCGTCTATAAAGGCCATTAATTCCCTTTCTGGTGTTAGGTAATGCAGGTGGGCTCTTTGCACATGCCCCACGAGCTGTGGTTGTGGGACAGTGCAGTCGCAGAAGGGACAGTCTGGGCGACCCGCGACATGCGCCTCCAGAGTATGAGAGCGCATACCTTCATCAGTGAGACCTTCTGCGCCACACAGCTCGCAAGTGTAAGGAAATGGACTGCTCGACATCCTGGCTGTCTAAGAACAGAAAGCCTTCAAACATGGTAGGTTCTTCATAGATGTATTGGTTAAGCTACAGTAGTCCTTCGGTTGTGGTGTCATGGATAACAACAAACTATTAAAACTTGGAATCTTGGAAGACAGTGGCTCAGCCAAATGAACTTTTGATGTTAAGAAATTGGATAAGAGGAAATAATTTGTAAATATCACTTATCTGAATTATTAAAATGAATAGTTGGTATTGAAGACAATCATATGTTTTTTTCTAAAATAAAAATCATGACACAAAACCAATGGCAACAGAAGCATATTTAACGCCCTATTTAATCATTTTTATTACTATAATCTTTGATTCACGTGTCATGTACAATATATGTAAAAAAATCCAAGTCGTAAAACCAACGGTAATAAAAATTTATTACATAATCCCTATTATACATATATTAAAGTATATACAAGTAAATGCATGGAAAATAAATTGAGTCATTTAAATTCAAAATAAAAATGTAAGCAAAAAGAGAACGTAACATAAAATTATATCTAAATTATTGTTTTCTACTTTCTAATACCACATAATTTAAGTACAATTTAGTTCATAATGATGTACAGTATTTTATTACATAATATTCTTGCATTTATATCTACATAAATCATATCTTAGTTTTTATCGATATTTTCATTAGAATTTAATTGTTTTAGTATTTCCCTTTTATTATTTTTGATAGGTAGTATATAAAATACAAATGTTTCTACACGTACATTTTGTTAAATAAAATCATAGATACGATTCATGTTCACGACACTAATATTGGGGTGAAAGTGTCAAATCGATAAAATTACCGCAGTTTTGTTTTCAAGGAAATCGCGAACTGATTGACACAGTTAAAGAAATAATTAACTGAAACTTATGAATCGCTTACTTAAGACGAGATATCTCATACAAATATCAATAAAAACCACGTATGAAATGAGTAAAACGTATTGTTTTGTAGAAAAACAAGGATATTTTAAGAGTACTTACTTCCGTTTCTTATTGTCAAACTTTAGCGGGAAAACCCGAAGCTAGTCACAACACTACCTAATTGGCTCGTTACTGTTATTGTACAAGGTTTGTTTTAACATTTTCAAACATTAAAATATAAATTATATTAGTTTATAGACGACAGGTTATGATCGAGCGCCATTCATGGTTTTCAGGGACACTGAAAAAAAAAGAAATGTTAATACGCATGCGGAAACTGCCTCGGCTCTGATGTACACCTAGCGGCCATTTGTGGAACTAAACATTTCAATTATCGTGACATTATTTGAAACATTTATATTTATAAATTATTGAATAATTTATTACTGTGCACTTATTTGCGCTTAAAAATCATTAAAAAAGAAAATAATATTATCTGAATACGTTTCAATTACTGAGCTACAGGGCTGAAAGTGCCATCTATTATTAGTTCTTGAGCAAAAGCCGGTTGGTTGGTATGTTCTCATGTACCCCTACGTACTCTGTAGTATATCAGTTTCGTGATAGAGGGTGTTCTGTACAGTTACTTATACTCGTAGTACCAGTATCTCTAACGCGTCTGTGCATAATACATCTAATAAATATTGAGCAATCTGTGGTAATACTAACAAGATACCGCGTAAGATTAAAATTTGTTCACTTTTGAGTTTTTGACTGATATTACGAGTATTATAAATCTTATGACTTTGTTAGCGTTAGTTGTTCAAATTGAAATTGAGTTAAATCTTAAAATAGTACATTTTAAAGGTAATTTTAAAGAGTAGGTATGTAAGTACCTACTGAACAAACTTAACGATGCATTATAAGATCTGTGCAATTTGCTATGGCGCGAAAATTATAATAGATAATTATTTTTTCTTGAACAAGTTTTTGTCGGCTGTGGGTCAAATTCAGGATACACAAATTTAAATGATCATTTTCGGTTATTTATTTACTTAATGAAAACTAAGTTGAAATATTGAAAACAATTCTTATCCTTTTGATGAAGGCAAGTGACTATAAAATTTAGTATGGCTATATCCAAATTGTCCACTTGTGTAACTTTATCCAAGGAGTTACTGGTTACTGACATTAAGTGCTTTTTACTTTTTACTCGCCTTTACGAAACTGAAAATGTAGTGGCTGTGATTTTCAACTTGACGCAATCCCAGACTCCCAGTGGACATTCTGAATAGAGCTAGACGGTTAATATTGACCGTCTGGCTTCCGCGAACGAAATGAATAGCTAAAAGATCTATGTCCACTTGCTATCTCCAGGACTTAAACGCAAACTTGACATGTCATGTATATTTTTCTTTCTTTTCAAGTGTCAAACAAGTCAGGCATTCGAAATCTGTTTTTTTTTCTGTTGACTCTACTCTGATAGATCTATCCAGGTTTACTTGGACAGAAGGACCGAAACTGGAGAAATTCAGTCGGAAAGATATTTTCTATGAAGAAGAAGAACTAGCTCCCACTAATTGTTAATGGGTTCCACATTTTAATGGGTTTGGAGAAGAGAGATATAAATAGAGGGTGTTTTTACCATTAAATATTCCTGAAGGAACATTAACCCATAATAATTTTGGCAATTAGGAATTAGTTTCACATCAGGCATAACAGACTTGAATTTTAATTCGTGAAATATTTTTTATACTGATGTACAAATTAGGATGTTTAAGTACAGTGTACTTATTTGGCATGCAACTGATAAGCACTGCTGGTGTAGTGGTATCATGCAAGATTCCCATTCTTGCGACCCGGGTTCGATTCCCGGGCAGTGCATTATTTTTATCCTTTTATTTATTTAACCTAACGAAGATATTGTATTTTGCATTAACAACTTTGATATTTGTACGTAGTAGAATATTTTATTCGTTTTCGTCTATTCTATGTATACCAATTTCAAAAATTAATAATGAATTTACTACCAAAAATTTGCGGTTTACGGAAATAAACGACACAATATATCATTCTAAATATTATGTTACTTTCACTCATTGTTTGTCCGTTAAAATAATATTGAATACACCAGTTGACCAGTCCCTATTTACCAGCTAATGTCAGTCCCTCACCATGTCCTTCGTAACGGGTTTAGAACCTTAAAAACATTTATTTATTATGTAAATTGCTCCTCTTCATGTTCGAGGTCTGTGCGTTGTTTTCAGTAATACAGCGGTCGGATTGTACCTCTATTTAGAATAATTTGACTATCATTGTCGAGATACAAGGGTAATAATATTCAGCCCGGCTTGGATCTCTGGCTGTTATAAAAGGGAAATGTTAGAGAAATAACAGAACTGGACAATATCCAGTAACGTAAAAAATGTTATATAAAAGGGGTAGATAAACCACTTGACGGTAAGTGACCATATACCTACGGCCATTAATTTTAAAATCAATCAAATTTATTTGTGATTTTAAAAGTGTTTGTAAAAACCGAACTTGGTTTGTTTATTTGTTACCTCTTCAAGCAAAAACTGCCAAAACTATTTTCATGAAATTCGGCACACACATAGAGGGTAACTTGGATTAACACAGGATAGTTTTTGTCCCGGAAATTCCGCGCGATAGGACAAATTCCACGCGGGTGAAGCCGCGAGCGGAAACTAGAACTTATCATAAAAATGCATTGTCATCGAAATCAAAGCGATGTACCCACAATTTCCTTAGGATAAGAGCACGTACATACCTACTTATAATTCAACCCAATTCTACCTAACAAACATAAAAATATACAACTCCAAGGACGTGTAAAGTATTAATAATGAAATGTTGTACAACTTTTTCATATCTAAGATATTCTTCCTACTTCATACCTGTCTGCCGATCATTGAGCATCCCGCAACACCAATATTACTAAAACGGATTATGTAAATAGACGTAAGAAAATGGTTCAGCGGTTATATCGTTTGTAGATATTGCAAAGGTATTGGATGTGGGAGATATTCGCAGAAATTGTGTTATCTAAAAACAACGCAATCATTTTGTCAGGCTAGTGGCTAGGGTTTAGCGATATCACCAGTTATGCGAGACGTCGCTTGTTTAGGATTCTAGGATATTGGAGTCGGATGCCTGGAAAGTATTTCTATTATATGCTTATCTTAGTAGGTAATATAACTTTGGTATGTGGCTTCAGGCACAGCGGGAAATAGTAGATTGTATAGCAAGGGAGCAAAGTATTTTTAAGGCGTTGTTTTATATGTAGACGGGAGCGAAGGTAGAATTTTTCCTGCGAGGAAATGTGTTATTTCGCTTCCTGTTTCCCAAGATCAAAGCAGGTCCTTTCGAATAGATGGTATAAAACAATCTTGTTTCGTTGTATCTGGCGATATCCCATTAACTACAGGACGAGTACTTTACCTACAATGTAAATGTTCTAGATAAGTATATAATTATAAACGTAACTTTTAATAATTAGAAAGAATAATAATATATATGTATTTTGGTTTGAGAGTTAAATCTTTGTTTCATTAATTATCTGTCTTCTTTAAGTCAACAAATACATCTGTGGAGAACTTGTTGCTGCTAGACGGTAGCCACTTACCATCGCCTTACATAAAAATCCCATCTAAAATTATTCCGTAAGCGAGAAATAAATAACATCTTCTTTTTTAGTAATAAACAGAACTGCCGCCACCAAAGCTCGCAACTTAGGCGTTTTTGTTTATTTTTTTCATTTTTCCCGCAATTTCGTCCGTTACCCGGCTGTCATGGCCGCTAATTTATGTGACAGGTCATTTCTGTTTTGCCCGGCGTCGGTTAGGGCCGTGTATCGGGCTCTGCGGCGTTACACGTCGTGGCAGTTCGATTAAATAAATTCTTTCAAAGCCTGTTGTTGAAGTTTTAGTTATTTCGCTGCGTTATATGAAAGTGATAGGAAAATTCTGTCAAATATTGTTGGTTGTGATGATGCCTACCGAAGGACTTTTTGGCCAATGTAAAACAGTTCGAATTCAGCTTACAAAATTGACCCAAACATACTAACTAGCTAACAAAAGTATAATTTGAATATTTTATAATTAAAAAACAGTTACTAGCAGTATGTACCTAATAACTTAAGTATAGTATTAAGTATAATTAGATTTAAATTCAACGGTATTCCATACCATCGCATTTATATTCTATACACTATGCATATCGATGGCAGCAGCAGATCTCTAAAGTCACCAAAATAGTCTTTCAATTTGCTCCCGTGTTTACAATCCATTAGAACGACGCAGTATTAACAGAGTCTATATGCATTAGGAGATTGCAACGTGTCTAATTTTAGATCACGTGTCTATTGATCTATACGTACACCCATCACTAACCCCTGAAATTAATATAAATTAATAAATAACCGATGTACAGGATCGTCAAACATGGTCATGTCATGGTTGTTGGCTATGTCGATGTCGTGTAGTTAATACTGTTAATATCGACACCCGAAGTTAATAATCGATCTAATTCAAAATCTTCAGATTGAAGATCGTAAATGTCATCAAAATCTCTAAAAAGGTGTGACATTCGTAATCTTCAACGTAAAGATTTTGGATTAGATCGATAAATCATTTCGGACGATAGCCAACAAGAACAACCATGACATGACCATAGCCTGAGGATCACATATCCTAGTTGGTAGTGACCGCCCGGCAAAGTAAGATGTCTCAGTTTCGATTCTCGGCCAGGGCAGACCTTTACGAGTATATGACAGACGAAAGTTTGTTCTCAACTCAAGCCACTAACATAGTGATGACATATTGTGTTATATTGTATTGTAAAAAATGTATTTATAGTCTGTGCTTATAGTCAACCTACTTTTTATCATTTTATCTAAAGGGCAAAATTGACTGAAATCTTAATTAGAAGAGCTTAAATAATTAACTTATTATTTACTTAGGAGTTGCTTCCGAATCTAATTGGGTTTGTTGATAGAGTAGCTACCGGCAGACAAACAGCTGTGGCTTCGTCGCAGATTTTGTGGTTCGACGGGAATTGGAACTCCGCTGGATTTATGTGCGCACTCTGAACAATGCCGCACCGACCGATGAAACACCTACTGTGCCCACGTGAATCAATGAACGCTTTATTTAACTGCTTATAACATGTAACTTGGCAAGAGTCTAAAAGAGACAGATGCGTTGAATAAAAAGCCGAGGAAAACGACTTCTGCGCAACTCTTGTCAAGTTACTTGTCGATATGTATGTATACTCTATACCAGGGGTAGCCAACTTGGTAAGACCCAAGATCTACTTTTCACTGATGATACTTAGTGCGATCTACCAAGCTACATACATCTACATGCAGCAGTTAGTGATTCTGTTCTACGTATTTATATTTTTGCCTTGCAACGATCGACTGGACTTGTTGTCGCGATCGACCGGTTGGCCACCTATGCTCTATAGGTTGAATCCGGCATTTCGTGCAAAAAAGAGCGTTCCGCGGAATAAAAAATTATATTGAATTAATATTCTTTTTTTTTAATCTATGCAATGACGATTATGCCCAGATTCATAAAAAAAGGAAGGCATTTTTTTATCTTATTTAGTTGCGAAGAAAATTACAATCAAAATTTATCAACTGATGGCGATGAAAAACGCAAGGATAGCAATGAATTAGCGTGGGATGGTAATTATTTAAGTTGGTATGGTAATGAAATACCGCAAAAGAGTACTGAAATTAGAATGGATTGAAACATAAAAGAGGGTAATCTAGAAAAGCGAAGTGAAACAATATAATTTTAGTAATCAGCATCTTTTATTTTTCTATTCAGTCTTTTAATTCAGGTTCAGTCTCAAAAAATCAGCCTAATTAAAGATTACCATAGTGTAGAAGTCACTAAAGCGATATTACCAATACTTTTGGAGATATGATTAAACATGTCGAAAAAGGGACCTTTCCTCCCCTCTCCCTCCTCCGGCTCAGATCCCACCCCCGGGGACTTTTAGTATATTCATCTGGACACCTTAAAGAATGATTGTACCAATTTTCAAAACTACACGAATTATTTGCTCTGATGTCTGGGAGGGGGTGAAAGGTCCCAAGTCTAAATTGACCAGACTATAAGGTCTTGAAACGCCCTAAGCAATTAAAGTAACAATAATTGCCAGTGCATGCAAGCAAAAAATTCCGACAGTTTTAATGATGCTTAGCTTTGATGGTCACTTAATTCATTCATTCAGTCATTTCTACAATTCTACAATTTTGGTTGGTTTTTTTTTTTGATATACCGGTTTCAAGCAAAATCCAAAAAACCTCAAATTTTGACCTTTGACCTCGAATAACTTTTGAAGCACACATAGGATTGATGGGGACTTTGAAATTTGAAACTTGATTTGTAATGGTAAACTATAAGGTCTCCACCAATATTTGGCTTTGTGGGAATTTTTGTTATTTCAAATGTCTATAACCGAAGTCATGTCATAACCGAAGAATATTATTGCTTTAACCTTTACAAAATAGAAAAAAATAAAAGAGATAAGTAAACGATATTGGAATAGCTGTCATTTTTATATACAAAATTTTGCCGTCTGCATTAAAGCATAAAAAATCTTTCTTCCGTTATTACACAAATAAGCGTGTAATAACGTGTGTATACGAGCGATGGCAAAAGGACAGCGCCTAAGAGCTATTATTGACGTTACACGTTTATTCTGGTGTACTCAATGAAATAATGAATATGCAATAAGCGCATGTCTTGTTGTTCGTGTGATACAAAACTATGTTATTTCCGTAGAATAAACGAATGTTGTGCTATAAAAGCCTTATT
>DWKA01001978.1:0-11395 GCA_018249155.1 Panoquina ocola ocola | reverse complement strand
GGTAGAGTTTCTAATATAGTTTCGGATGTTTCGGATTCACTTGTATTTTTCAAATACATGGCCATCTTAAATCGAGTTAAAGATCGGCGAAGCCCCCTTATTATTCCTTTGTCTTTAACACAAAAATCTGCAAAAATATGTACCAGTGGTAGGGGTTTCAAAGTTATATAATGGAGAGGGTAAGATTGCAGTAACAATACATTTGATAACAACTATTCACGTGGAAACGAACATAACGTATAATGTTACAAACACGAACATTCATATTGACATCGACACCACACCGACAATAGCCAGGTATTACCATAGGTACGAGTGTTACGGCCAGATCAGTTCCAGCCGTTATACAAGATTACATTATCTGCGACCGAGATCTATGACTAATTTTATTCATTATTCTTGTTATGTACAATTGTACACACTGTGCACAAAACGAACTATGAAATTAATATAAATATTGATCTTGGTATATTATAAAAACCATTATGTAGCTAGCAAGGTACCACGAGTTATCGATTTAGCGATTTAACAATATCAGATGTCTATAATCGAAACCGAAAAAATCAAGTAGATACTTTGAATTAGATTAAAATAAATATGTATTAAGTTTAATATTGATTTGGGTTTGAGAATAAAATAAGGCACCAACGTACTGATAACAATCATACGGAATTTCAGAAGTAAATTAAATGATTGTTGTGTGTTAAACCAAACTATTTACAGATCTTATCCCTAAACTAATACTGATTATATAAGTAGATAGTTAATCTTATGTCATCAGAGAATGTATTAATTCTATATCAGATGGCTCAGGAATATTCACAGGTAAAAAAGTTTAGGGACTTTGTTTAATAAAATTTGATGACACACGAGTTAATTGTCATAAAAGAGGTCTGTAAATCCTATTAATATTATAAATGTGAATGTTAAAAAATATATGAACGGATTTGGATGAAATTTGGTAAATACATATAACCCGGAATAAACATAGAATACTTTGTATCACGATAAACCTTTTTAATTCCTTTTTGTCACATTAAATATTTAGAAAATGTAACCTAGATAGCATTGGCGTCGAATTAAAAGAATGGTTTTGTTACAATATAAATGAAATTTTTACACTGTGTTACAATCGAAACTAGTCGCCAATGTTTTGTATGTACGCGTTATTTAAAACATTAGTATAGGTACATATCGTGTAAGATAAGGGTACACCCTTATACTCAAGAACATACAGGTAGCTATATCAAGTTAATTACCAAGCGTTTACGTCCACAAGACGGACAGACAGAGGTCGGAGACATCCCTATCGGCAACACGATTAACATAATTGCATTATAATTTATTTTAAAACGATTATGCTGGTATTTGCAACAATGTAAAACTTAGAGCGTAGCACTGGCCCGTGCCAGAGTTGCCAGATTATTTGAAATTGGCAACGCAATCTGTTTCAGAACTGAAAGTTTTTTACTTTCGTGTTCTATAGATTACTGAAAAAATATTGTTGTCATTTTTGGTAGTGATGTAAACTACGTAGCGCGGGGTCCAATGTTCGTTTCCCGACGGGTACGGCAATTATATAAAAGTGGAATGTTTGTTCTCGGATGAGTATTGTCCAGGGATGCCTAATGCATGGATATGATTGTGTTAGCGTTTACTTGCATACTAGCTTTAACCCGCGGCTTCGTCCTGCGATAAAAAATATCCGATGTATATGTCGGGTTATAAACTGTGTACCAAATTTCATCCAAATAGGTTATTCCTTTTTTGCGTGATTGAGGAACAACCATAAAAAAATCACATTGATAATATGTATTAGTAGAATTTCTCTCAAACTCGCTGATTTATTAACATTACCAGAAGACTTTTAGTTCATCAAAAATAAACCTTCAAGGAACGTCATAGTCGCGTAATAAAATTACACCAAGTATATGCAGTAGCGTGTGCCGTCCGTACAATAAGGGTAAATAATGTTAAACCACAAAGGTAAAGCGATCACTGTACGCGCTGTCGGCGGCCTTGACATCTCCTTCACCGGCGTGTGCGCTTGACCCAGTACTTGTACGAGTAGCTTATGATGAACCACATGCGTTAACATAATTAAATTCTAAATGTAAATAAATAAATAACAATTGTTTCACAAGCGAGTTAATGTACCATATAAACTATGTATTTTATTTATATTACATATCTAGTAGGTAAGTACGAGTATAAGTTTATAGTAATCAGTAGTAAAATTGGTAGAATTTATTGTAATTTTAAATAGAATTGACAGTCAAACAGTAAGCTCATTTAAATAAGTGTATTTTTTAAATATTATTTTTGTCACACTCAACAAAATATGTTTCTTTTATATTTACTGAGAGTCACGCCAAATACACAAGAGTTTGCCCTTGACACTTACACGAGCGATCGCACTTGACCCAGTGCTGGCCTCGCGGCCGAAATGTCTCGCACCTCCCAGCGCAGGTAAGCAATCGTTAAACACTGATCAGGTTGAAAGGTAATCCTGCTTCAATTACGTTATTGTATTTATTAAATAACAAAAAAAATATTTACATCAGACAAGGTCTGTTATTACTGTTACAAATATTATAATAACTCTTTTTAACTTTGTTAGGAGACAACTGATTAAACACTGCGAATGCGTTTATAATTTTGACTTTTGCCACCGATCCCTGTTTAATCACATAATTAATTATGTTTAAACTATAAAGTGGTCTTCTGTAGGTTAGGTATATGTTCTGTATCAATTTTAAGTAGGAGATAAATTCTGGATTGAAATTTTAAAAGTTCCTAAGTCCTTTAAATTCTTACTTGTTGCAAAAAAAATTCTTTGCAAATGCATATTTAAACAACATGTTAAACTCTAGAAACGACTCGTAAGTCGTAACTTGACCATGGATACAAACGTCAAACTCATCCCGCGACAGTAAGTCTGGCAACTTACACAAACATACCTAATTAAGTAAGTGACAAGTGTAAGTGTAACGCTCAGTGCGTTACCACTTACCGCGCAACTCGCAAGTCAAGTACGGTCGAGCGGTTAGTGGTCGAGTGGGTCACGGCCGGCGGCGGTCGTCGACCGCGGTGGGCGGGGCCTTGTTTGGTGATTCGCCACACGTCAAGGAGAGTCACAGAGCTTTCGTGTAGAGAGAGGCAGTGGAGAACTCTGCGTAAACTTGTACTCTACTTGATGTGTGAAGATAATTATGCTGAATGGTTTGTTGAGGTTCAGCATTATTCTCGGATTTTGATAGAATATTCATTTACACATAATTACATCTAAAGAGGTCTTTGTTAGCAAATTCAATATATTCATAAAGGTGCAGGCACTGGAGCATCATGGCCGACACTGGACGAGCGATTAATGCCTTGTGTCCAAAGGCCAGTCGTTTACACAATCATGTGACATATAACGATCGTAAATACCTACGTCAACCATGTCGTTAAAAAACCAGACAACGTAATAACAAGTATTTGCAATTACGATAATTTTCGCGTTCATTTTCCAATCATCGCCGCTGTTGACTAGGGATGTGCTCGATTAGATACCTACACAAGTGTGGACGGATGAACGTATACCTCAACATTCGAATCGGTAATTTATATATATAATATTATTATGTGGATTTAAAAGTGAAAATTAAATCAACTCATTATAAACATATATGTACGTTTCTTTGAGCTTTCAATATTGCATTTAATTTCAATTTTATTAATAGTCAGCAAAATAAATACACATTAAACTGCTTTTTTCCAATGAAATCAATATCCTTAATTTTATTCTGACAATCTAAACGTACATTAGTACAAGTTTGCATATGATCTTAAAAATACCGACATCCATACACTGCACATCACTAGTAACAGTAGTAACGTCAAGCAGCTAATCATAATTAGGTAAATTACTATTACGTAACGACAACAAGTTAGTGTCGTTGTTGTCCACTCATGTTAGGAAATGAAGGATTAGGCGGCTGCATCCGAGGCATTCGGTTACGAGTGTCTCTACATTGGTATTACGTAATGGAAGAAATTAGTCTCGTTCTTGAAACAACACTAAAATTGGGTTAATGAGTAAAAGTCCTATAGTTTATATCATTAATCACGGCTTTGATGTTTTAGATAGAAAATACATAATTATGTTATTTATTCTATTAATCTTATTTTTTATTTTTATTATTAATTTGTTACCTCATCACTCAAAAACTGCCCGATTTTCGATTAATTTGGTATACACATAGAGGGTAACTTGGATTAACACATAATATAGTTTTTATCCCGGAAATCCCGCGGGATCGGTCAAATTCCACGCGGGCGAAGCTGCGAGCGGAAGCTAGTTTAATATACATATGTTAGAAACCTACTACTAACACCATCTATCGACGTGTGACGTCACTCAAATGTTAGCTCCTTCAAATTTTTCTCCTGACGTCTCCGCTAAATAAGTTTTTCAATAAAATAAATGAACGGCATTGATGACTAATATGGCCATTAGTCATCGAACGTGTTATGTTTATTTTTACACGGCCAATTATCATATGCGGAACATTACGTATGAATTGTAACCCTTTCTTCGTTCTCAAGGAGTTGGCCTTTGACAGCGTCCGCAATATATCTTTGCCAAAGGAAAGGAAACCATGTATTTTGCACGACTTTTCAATGACCTACGACGAATAACTCTGGTATAGTAGGTACAAGCTACATTCAATGGTTTTTGTTCTATTCAGTCTTCCTGAAATATAATTTCTTGTTCGATGTTACTTGTAAATGAAAAAAAAATTTCATGCATAAATACATCAAGGCTTCGATATGTAAACTATATGAGTATTTATATAATTTTAATTTTCCTACACTGGGATTTTTTCTGTCTGAATATCATGAATAGCACACACCAACATTTTAAACATATTAAAATTTCAATCTCACTGAAAATCGATCCCACACCTCTTTGGATGGCGGTCCGGTGTCCTAACAATTGCGACACAGAGTAAATAAAATCTACTTTAAATTAAATTAACAACAAAAAAAACAACTTAAATAGCCGTAACTTTTTTTCGAGTCGATTTAAATTTTAATCGAACGCAATGTAATGAGCGCAATTAGCTCAGTCCAACGAGGCCGGAAGGTGTCGGCACCGGCAAAGACCATGAGTTGTATTTAAACAATTTTATTATTTAACTAGGAACTAGCCGTAAATCCAATTTTGTGCCTTCAATGAATTATTCAAAACGTCAGATAGCGGATTATGTGTTAGTTATAACTTTAATCCATTGTTCACTGCGATACATAAGGCGACCAAGGCGATCGCACTAAAGGAATTCCTTGAAAACCTACGCTGTAATAAAAACGCTCTGAGTTGAAAGAATTTTAGGTGTCAAATGGATAATAAGAAAATTTATTTGAATGTTATTAACGCATTAAACCTAAAATGGGTACAGATAAGTAAATAATAATGAAACGAACTTACGGAACTACTAAGGAAATTTGTTAATTTTTAAGTGAAATAAATTAATATTAAAATAAATATAAATTGTTTTGACAAAAAATAATCGATAATCTAGAAAATCGTAGATCCTTGGGAGAGAAAAACCTCAAATCGATTCGTCTATGAATTTTTGTACAGTATCAATGCATCGTATTAAGCATTTACGTAGAATGTACAGACAGACAAAACTTACTTTCGCATTTATAACATGAGTAGGTACGACTAAAAAATATTTAATTATACGACGAGTAACAGACATTATTACGTAAACAAGTTTATGTAATGTGAGCATAATAAGGTCACCGTTTTTGTAACGGAAGATTTTCCGACTGCTATCAATTACTGTTTTTGACGAAGATTTAATTTTGTGGTATATGATCTATTTAATTATAGCTTGTAAGGAATATTTTATACTACATAAAATCGGTGTTAGGCTGTGATCGCCGTGTTGAATTTTTAATTTTGCTTTACAAACGTATTTATTGTGAGACTAGATCGCCCTCTTTTCGCTTCGGGAAAAATATAGTATGTGACTAGTTAGGTACGAACGTACCTAAGTTATAAAACCAAACAAACCAAAACACGAAAAACCATAAAAAACCGACCATTGTACTTGTTTGTTTGTTTTGTATCGGCTAGCAACCGATATCATAACAAAATGCGATAATCTTAACCAACATGACATGTCGCCATTATTTTTTATTCATCATGACAAACATTATCGTAAACGTCTATTTTTATTTCAATATGAGTTTGTAATTCTAGAATTTTTGTTTTAATTTTAAAATGCTGTGTTTTGCTGTTATTGTTTTTTTATATAATTTTAAAACTAGCAGACTCACAGATATCTTGATAACTCGCAAAATAATGCGCAATTCATCGTGCTCAATAAATTAACTTGGATTTTCCTTTATTTAATTAACCATAATTACGACCAAATTCATTTTCAAAAAATTTTAAGTTAAATCTATCTTTCCGGTTGTAAATCAAAATGTATGTTCATATTTGCAAAATAAATGTTAACAATGATAAAGTGATATAAACTTGAACTTTGTATTTAATAAACTCATCGATTCAACACTCAATGTATAAGAGCGACGTAGTGAAAGTTCAACATCTCAGTAAGGACACGGATCGCTAATGGAAATCTATTTATAACCACAACAGTGCACAATTTAATATGACTATATTAGATGGTATAATATGGGCACAAGGAAGTACGCAGCACTTCCTATCGAAAATCGTTATTTATTTCGCGGAAGTGCCGGCTATGGTACGATGTTGAGGCGGTGGCTTAAATCAAAACGAACATGATATGGCCCATGTAATGTAAAATTGAGCTGATAAAGCTGTGCTATAAAAACTTCAACATAATAAAAATTCACTGGCGAAGCTTTTAAATTTGGAATTTAGTAGGTACAACATCTTAAACTAAAATTCTGGGATATTACAGCAAAAAATTCGCCGTACGAAATATAAAAAAAATGTGGAATTTTTGGTTGTATCTGCTGCTTTAATTAAACTTATAACTCATTTAATTTAAGATTTCCTGTAATTATAGTTATCGTTACGTATTATTTGCAGTACGTATTTATCGCATTCACTTGAAATACTCAAATGTCAATACATTGATTTTATTTTTAGTGAATTGAAACTTTTCCCATATAATTTAATAATAATCAATAACTTTTATATGAAAGAATAAGCTTTATAAAAGATGTTATACGTTAATTTAATCCAGCACTGACACTAAGCACGGAAAAGTCCACAAATACATAAATATATTAATTCCGAAACCAACAACAACATACGAGTACATTACGAGACAAATCATTAGATTTATCTTATAAGCGCTCTAGTTAAAGATAAATATCTTCTAATTCTGAGAAATAAATCGCCAACAATTTGCGGAAGTTCTTTCCTGAAGCGATTGTCTAGATATTATTATACATAAGCACGACAATGTGTCACATGTGCTTGTTGCCGTATGTCCGGTAAACATTGACATTGAGGTAATAACATACTACAAGATTTATACTGCCACTAGTACTGTCATTATAAAGGAAAAAATAACGTATGCACGCGTACGGACAATTACACGTACGTAAATATACTTATTAATTGTGATATCCTTATTAGTATAGACACTTTAGAAGAGTCTAGATTTTCTAGGGTAGAGACCCTCAATGCGCAATAACTTAAAGTTTTCAGATAAGTGTATGGTAAAACAATATCAACGAAAAGGAAGCACTCCTAGACAAAATTCTTATGACATAATTGGATATTGAGACAACCCTGAATATATTGGATTCTACCCGTCAATCAAGAATTCCTTGCTTAGATGTTGCCATCGAAGACTTAAATAATTTTAACTATTTCTACAGTAATCTACAGCGACACAAAAACACGGGTCATTTTATAATTGTTCCATTTACTCATCGAATAAAATAAAATACAAATCACACAATGCAACATGGACAAAGACACTCAAACCTATCCTACCTGGTATTCTACGTGATCGAATTCGTAATGATGAATTAATAGTTTAGTGTTTCGACTACGGTGGTGCTTCTGAGTTAAAATTAGGCTTCAGAAGTGACAATTTCCTGGTCATAATATAGCTCGAAGGACCAAAATCTATTGGAGAAGAGACGATCTTATAATTATGGTTTAGGATGATCTTCGGTCAGGTATAATCGAAGTACATTGCCATGCAATCGGCTTAAGAGTCGAAAAAAACTATGTGAGAATTAATGATGTTAGCAAAAACCAACTGTGCTCGTACTGGAATGCGTCAATTCGATCGACATTTGTTTTTCCTTGAGACGATTCTTATCAATTTTTTGCGCTGTGTTTTATTTCTTGTTAAATGTCAACGCACCGAAGATTTATATAAACGTTTCAGTTGCCTTAAAGCCTACTTTACATACAATAGTAATTTACCTGTTATTTGCAATAGCTCGCATACAAAGTATAGAAGAATTACGGTCTTAGGTATTATTAAGACCGGTCTGCCTAGTTCATCAGACTTTCAACCCAATAAACTCAATGTTCATAAGAAAGCCTTTGTAATAATAAATGTATATTGAAAGTTTTTGAAGATGTCAAGGGGACAAAAAATCATTATATGGTTATATCAAAAAGATCATTCATATAACCAAAATGAATTTTATTCCAAATACGCAAATAACTTCGAAAAATAAGAAATGACTTCCGAGGCCTGCCATTGATTTCATAATTATACATTATTCAATGGACTATTAATCTTTAGAAAAAAGTACACGTGTTAGAATACTTGTATCGAGTAATTGATCCATTTACAATGACATCTACATGTAATGAATTAGACGTAATACACTCGTTAGATAGACTTCAATCGGTTGGAACATTGAGTACTTCACTTAGATTTATAATATGACTGCAAAAGTGTTTCGCTGTAATTTATTAATATTAAAACTGAATGAAATGTAAACAATGAAGAGGCAATATCACTTTATTTAAAGAACAAGATTTTCTTATTGTAACTTAATGGAGACAAGTTCATTACGAAAGTGTTTTATACTGTTGACGACTGTACAGTAAATTCCTATGAACATAAAGGAAGTGTACAAAAATACAAGAATTTTGCTGCATTCAAAACCAGCAACTGAAGGATAGACACATTATGTAGATGAGACTAGGCTGCCGGAAACAAAGCACACGACAGCGCCACTCGGAATGTTAACATCGCTAAATGACCGAGGAACTACGAGTATAGTTGCTCCTGCGCATGCCTTTCTTGGATTTTCTATGCAACGTCTAGTTTGTATAAAAGAAATGTAATCCTTATCTGCTGTGCTGTTTTCTTTAAATTGGGCTATAGAATTTGAAGAGTTCAATGAATTTATTGAAAAGGATTTGCGAATATTCAGCCAGTTACAACTCACAATAGCAAATATTAAGCATAAAGTAAATAAGGAACATGAATCTTTTGGAAAATGTATTATGGTGTAATACATTTTTAGCACTAGCATCGTTAAAATTACCATACTCCAATTAGAACAGATTTTGCATAAAGACGCAATTAAGTTTTAAAGAACAACTTCATCAAACAACACCTATTGCTATATTCGTATCTATCTCACGATCGCGGCATTAATTGACACGATTTTCCTATCAGGTCGACGATCTATGCCGTTCTCGCTGGAGCAGTGCGCTCTACACCGTAGCATTTCGGTGTTCGACGACCACGACACGACAACGACCACGTCACGATTATCATGTATGATATTTTCTGGTGATCTTATAATTATTCATAAAGCAGGTGATTCCATTGTTATCGGAAATGACAGACATGGGTGGGCCCGGAAGTGACGTCCGATTCAACGATCCTACGGATAAAACGTTTCAGATGTCAAAAAATGTGAACTAAACAGCCAATCACATTAACAATTAATTATCATTAACTTAACAAAGTTAGATGAATCTTAACAAACCAGCCATATTAAACAAATGTGTTATCAAATCTGTATCTAAATTATATTGGTGTTTTCGTACTCCGCGGATAACAATAGCTATTACACGATCGTAGACCGATGATATACATTATATCCTGTTTTCAAATAACAACTACATAAGGTAACTGCACAAGTGACAGACAATGGTACCGTTTCTTAAATCTAGGGTCATCAGTTCAAAAATAAATGGATATATTTATGTCATCTGAATATATAAAACTCAAAGGTGCCCAAACCACTGGACGGATCGGGCTGAAATTTGGCCTGCAGGTAGATGTTATGACGTAGGCATCCGCTAAGAAAGGCTTTTGGTCAATTCTATCCCCAAGGCGATAAAATAGGGGATGAAAGTTTTAACTCTTAACGCGAGCGAAGCCGGGAGCATAAGCTAGTTTTATTATAAGTGTATGGAATATTAAATAAGTGTAGGTATAAATACCGCTTCAATCACAATAAGTTTCAAATAAATAATAAAACTATTTGCGATTTCCGTGTCCGCGCCATTCGTAATAGAGACAGAAATATAAAAAATAATAACATCGTATCCTTTCATTTGGTGCCGGAAAATTGTTTCTTGAAACACAGTTTTATTGAGACTGACACAGTTCTTACTTTTATTTATGAAACATCCAGGTTTTATGGAAAAGGATTTTCTCTGCGAATACCTGTTTACTCCTATTTATTACACTTATTGTGTCGCGTTGTTGTGGAAATAAAGTTATTTTAACGAAATTAAAAAGAGGTGTGCGCATAAACGTATAAAATGAAACTTCTTTGTGATATTGACTTTATTAGATATCGTTTCATTTGTATTAACTATATTGTACAAATTTAAACAAAAAAATGTATTAGGAAAAACCTACACCGAAGACCTTGCCATTCCTCATTAGAAATAGTCAGTTACATTACTTAGAAGTAGTCTCAATAAATAACTAGTTATTATTAATTACCAGATAACACTAAAAACATACGATATTTTCGTGTGTCACGTTATATAATTTTTACTCTCAGCGTACTAAAGAAGTTTAGCTACGAAGATAAAATTTACATACCTACATCAATATTGTACGATTTCATGTCAAACTTTTCAACAAAGTATCTCTACAATTTTCTTAAAAGTCTCAAAATGTAATTATGTAGGTACTTTATCTCTGCGTGAAAGTGCACGAAAAATTGGCTCAATATTTCTCTTTAGAACAAAAGGTAAATTAAGGGGATTAAGACGAAAAGGGACTTCACATCAAGATGCCGGTATACCTACCCGTTTGTAAGCTATTAAAAAAATCAAAAATCAAAATCAAAAATCATTCATTCATTTGGGTGCCCAAGGAACACTTATGACCGTCAGTTTTTTAGTCTACCACCATTTCGGAAGGGTGCTTTGTCATGGAGGAGAAGAAATGGCGAA
>DWKA01001977.1:0-11396 GCA_018249155.1 Panoquina ocola ocola | reverse complement strand
TTACACTATAATAATTGAAATACGGAAGGCAAACAACATGTTGTGGAATTAAAAAGTGTTAATAAAGAATTAGCGGACCCTAAGGAGATAAGAGACGTGGTGATACTTAAATAAATGAGGAATTAAAACTTGATCCTTGATAAAAATAAATAATGATTATGATTTAAAATGTTGGAAGTGCTATATGAACAACAAGATGTAATTTGTGAAATCTGATGAATTAAGAATTTTTTATAAAATTGTTTCTTTCTTGAACAATATATCGAAGGATATCGAGAGGCAAATGTTCTAGTTTCTTTTGGGTTTTTACATGAATGCTTCCAAGATGCATTTCAAGATATTTTGACATGATTGAACTATAATCGAGAAATTTTGAATCGAGAAAATCGTCGTGAATACCAACCTGCCTGCCAACAAGAATCAAATGCTGTTTTTGTATTGAAGTTAAAAGGAAAGACATTGATTTCTATAACAAATCCGAATCATGAAAAACACCAAGCAGTTCTACCATTTTACGCTTATGGGTATTCATATTCTATTGACTATCAGTTCGATCTATATGAGCCCCATATATGAGAGCATTAAACATTAATATATCATGCTGATTTGATCGTTGGCGTATAAGTAAACTTTTTAAGGTACATGGAATGAAATCGATTAAAATTAGTATTATTACACAACTGCTTTCTTCAACAAGTATCAGGAATAGGCATCGGAATATCGAAGTTGTTGCACTTCAGTGACAAATAATTTGCGTGATTTTCCTACAGCTCCCTGGTTGTTATCTCTGTGATGAATAAATCGATGTTTAAAAATTATCAATACTATTTTTATAGAAAAATGCTACTACTAAGACATTCTTGGATATAAATATGAAGTCATAAGTGAAAATAAAAGTGGTTTATTTGCAATTTATTGTAGGTGAAGAATTTCTCTTTTTTCTGACTCTCCACTATAATTCTCAATAGTTTTTCATATGAGGATTTTCTAATTTTAACGGACTCTATTATAGATGATGAAGTTCAAGAGGCATTTGAAAGAAATGATAAACCTAATATACTAAGGAACCGCGATGTCAAGATGGATTCAATCAAGCACCCCAATAGAGATGGATACAGATTAAAAAGCATCTAAATAACAGCCAATGTTTTCTCGTAAATCTTATACCTATTTGAAGATGTTAGCGGAGACACCAATCATAAAACACATTGACTCGTTTAACGAGCCGACACAACACAGCACGGAAAATATAATTGCTTTTCACCAAAGTGATCAATAATATTATTTCCTTTTTGGACCACGAATAACCAGCGTGGGATCGTTTAAATTTTAACGGGTGAAAAATACCAAAGGATACGTACAAAATAAAGTGTATTGTGAAATCAGGACTTATCGTGAATTAAATTTTGTCACTTGGTCCGGCGGTAGGCCGTGGGGCTTCCAGCTGCCAGTCTTATGTTCGAGTTGTTTGCCTACTTACATTACTGGACTTTTCATAATATATAAGTTTGATAGCTGACATAATACTGATCTGGCCAATAATGCTTTAGAGCATTGCATGGAATTAAAGTTAAATGTTTGCATATTTAAAGTTAATGTAGAACTTCAAATTAACAGAAATAAAATTTAGGAAGAATATCTCGACTTACTTCTGTAAGTGCAACACTTTTAACAAGAAGATACAGGACATCACGCTTTGTACTTAGTTAGATTTAATAACATGCTTAAAATAATTATATTAATATTATGGTATACTTTCTAATCTAATATTTTTATTGTGTTGTCTGTGTTTGCTAGTAAAATTTCAATTTACAGGCGCCAAATCAAGCTATGTACTCAGGTGGATACCGCCCGAATGTACGTGAAAACGTGCAATATCCTTCGTCTAACGCGCGGTCGGATCCATGGCAGCAGGGCGGGGATAAGTCTGCAACGTATCCCCCCACGAAACTTATAGATAGCAGGATGGAAAAATTCGACACATCCAGAGGATCCGAACATATGCGGATGGCAGATGCCGTTCCGAAGAGGTCGCGTTCTGGCACTCGTGACTCTAGGTCACCCGTTCGAAGAGATCGATCTCCTTTCAAAGACAGATACAGGAGACATTCTCCATCACCTCGCTCTCCGAGACGCTCCTGGGCCCTCGAGAAGAGAAGAAGTCCTGACGTTCGTGAAGCTCCTCCACCGCCGGTGTGGCCTGGACAGAACTCTAGAGACCCCGAATTCCTTCGGCAAAATCGACAACACTTTTCTGATATGACTGAAAAGATTGACAAGAAACCCGAGCCAGCTTGGGAAAGATCTTCATATCCAGATAAGAATGATGGACGGATGGAAAGGCGTGAGAAAGACCCTGACCCGAGACCTTTTGCTCAAAATAATCCTGTTCTTGAGAAATGGAAGTCGATGTCGCAAGCAGGCCCTAAGGAGTCTGTATCCAGAGAAAATTTTAGGCAGGGAGATCGTTTCCCTGACAATGTAAGAGATTCACATAGCTACACTGCCAAAGAGCAGTTTAGACGTCCAAGTTCTGCTGAGCGTATGGCATATGTTGAAAAGCGTGATTTCCGAGAATATCCGCCGAAGAAAGATGATCGTGAAATAATTAATCGAAAAAAAGAAATTCCACCAAGAAGAGATGACTATATTAGAGACGAGGACAGAGAACCATTTCGCACGAATACAGCTCAGCTTAACAAGGAAATCGAAGACGTTTACAAACGAGTTGCAGAACTGGGGAAAAAAGCTCAAGAATACCGCAAGAAGGAAAGCCGTTTTGACGATGACCGTAATGACCAATTTTTTAGTCAGAACGAAAACGAAATGCAGCGAGGGCGAGACGCAAGACATGAGTTTTCCTCCGAAGACAGATTCCAGCCCCGTGATGAAGAAACAAGGTCTCTTTCAACCAACGAAGCCAAACTGCCTGGTCGCCAGCGAGAATCTCGTTGGTCAACGGCGGAGACTTCGGAAGTTTGGCGACCAAAGAAACCGTTGGGCACTGCAGTCAAAGCGAAAAGAGATAAAGCAGCCGAGGAACTGACTAGAAGAATCATGAACAGGTTCATGAATGATATCAGAGAACATCAGAAGAATCGTGTACACGACGAACTAACGCTCTCCATCTCTCGCCTGTTGTTTGACATGTTCAAACATGAGGACATATCTTACATTGAGCTTATCATTAAGTTCAATAAGAAATACGATGCTAACGATGAGAAGAAAATTTTCGACGAGGTGATGTCAAGTTTTTCAAGCAATTACAGGAAACGCCTGGCTCAGGGTAAGATTTTGATTAACATTTTTGTCGATATTTTGGTTTGTGGTTATTAATAATTCCGCCTTTGCAAGTTTTAAGCGTGCTAAGTTTTTGGGGTAATAATAAGTTTGCAATTATAATGGAACGATCTAGCCATAAGCGTCTGCTGGAAAATCATCGAATGCTGGGTTTTTGTATGCGGTTTGTACATCACACAGACATGACCACATTGTACACTCCACTATATCTTCCTGTTTATTTAGTTATAACTACGAGTTGCACCCTCCTACAACTTTACATTTCCTACACTAAACGATTTCTCATTAACAGCACATGCCACATCACATGGATACAACATATTGAGTAAAATAATAACATTGAGTCATGATTGATAGAACAAATATAGTGATTTTTAAGCGTGAGATACTCTAATACAACCTGGTTTTCCTTTTTAATTGTAAGTAAGTCGTTAATGTTTAGACGAATTATGCTAGCGCCAAATGAAATAAGCTTTTCCCAGACAATTCCTATGTTGAAGAACTAATATTTATATCACCAGGTTATCAACCTGGAAGTCAATAACCCGACGTGTTTCATCTGGTTTTATAATTTGAACCCGTTCTTAATTCATTTATTATTGTAGTGGGTGATATTGATAATATTCTATGTAAATGTCATTACGCTATATTATGTTTGTTAGTAATTTTAAATCGTCTGTACGCCTCTATGAAATAATAATGTAAACAATGTGACTTACTTTGCTTTGTCGGGTGCATGCAACGGGTACATTTTGTAGGAGTTTCGATACAATATTAAATTAAGATACATTCAAATATTTGTCTGGAAACGTATTAAGAATATTATGGCAAATATAGTAACAATATCTACCCTCGTGTGTATCCAAACTTCTGCAGCAACAATTCACTGTAGTTTGGTATGTTTACCAAAGTGTTATGAGTAGCGTTGAAGCAAATGTTGGAAGTAAAAAATCCGGAGTTAAGTAGATCCATTCGCTTGAATTGTAAGTTACCTCCCCTTAATATAGGCAGTTCTGCTAATATCTGTGAATAAATGGTAACCTTTAAATGGTAGCTTTTCTGGATAGTTTGGGTAAAGTTTGAGATCATGTAGGGATTATATTCTTATTTTATTATAACATGAAATTAATAGCATATAACTAAGAGGGACACATGCTATAGCTCAAGTAGTCCAAACGTACATGTCCAATAATTATACGGGGTTAAATTTAATTATCGCTGGTCAGACTACTGTGTAAGTTTATGTATTTTTACTTTATCCATTATCATATTTAACTTTTTTTATCTTGTGTACTCGTATTAATAATATATTCTTGCGTGCCCTTAGATCGTCCAAATATCTACTATACAAAGTCTACAATATTTCACTCAAATTTTACCATAAAATACACCCTAAAATTAAAATTAAAAAAAAAACTGGACTATATTATTTTAACTTAAAACATAAAGGATATCGATTATTACTTATATTTATTTTCAATTTGTTTTATTTTGAAATAAAAAATGCAATTAGTTTATTGCTTGTTAAGGTTATAAAGGTACTTCATAAAATTATTTATATTTACAGAACACCCACCTGAGGTTCCTGTTAAAACTGCTAAGCACATTCCCGATGTCTTGATGAAAGGTAAGAGTAATTCGTAATATTTTTTCTTTACATAACTTCTTATTTTATTAACATGCAAAGATAATCAATCCATCGTCATCTGCGCCCAAATCATTATCAAAGGGTAATAACAAATTTTGCATCTTTCACAGATGGACCAAAACCAATCGATTTTGCCAGTAAGTATAATCATTTTTATTATTACGATCTGCGGATTCCTCTCAGTATATAAAGTTAAACGCATGGTATTACGTTTTCGTTTCCAATTATTCTCAGAATTCACGCCTGCTGCGGCTCCCGAATGGACAGCAAATCCTGCGGCCGTAGTAAATATGCCCGTTAACCCCATGCTCCCTGCCGTAGCCCCTCCCTCAGGCAAGCCGCTCGCCATGCAAATGCCATTCATGATGAATCCGGCTCCCGTGATGATTCCGACACCCTCATTCATGCCCGTATACGAAAATCCCCAGCCGGCTCTGGTACCAGAGAAAAGTGGATACACGTTATACCTTTGCAAGGATGATTTCCAGCCGTTCCATGAAAAACAAGCCGACGAGTTAAAATCGTTCGTTGTTTCCAAAATGTTTAGCGAGACAGAAACTTCTCAAGGATGGGCTCCCGACTTCATAATGAAAGGACTTCAGAGCGTTTACAGATACGAAATAATTGCTCACGACGAGACCTCCAAGGATTGGCTTCTTAACTTAGATTTCAGTGACTTCTATGCCTTCAACGTTTTAGTTTACACCGGCGAGGAGTTGTGGTATGAGCGCGCGGCGATTTGGCTCCCCGGTCATTCTAAGTACCGTCACACTGAACCAATGGATAAGTTAAGGTTGCAAAACAGAAAGTTGGAAGGTGTGAACATAGGTAAGTGGAAGTATGTAAAAAAGGTTGTCACCACGTTGGGAACTAGGATTTATGTAGATATGCCCCCGTCCGCCGCGCGTGCCTTGGAGAACTACAAAATGATGCTCAGTTACGAACTGCAGAAAGTAACTGTGTTTCTGAAAGCGGTGGCCGTTGATAAGGATGCTTTCGACGCAGGTCTCAACGAACCCTCAGTTGAGGTGGTGCCTTCAATGCGGAACGGTCCGATGCCAGCCCTAGGTCAGGATCCAAACATCGTCAAAATCGGTGTCAAGGGCAACAAAAGCGCCACCATTGGCATGGCTCGTAAAATTAAGGATATGGTTGTGTACCAACTATTCCAATATCTGCAGAACGGTGGCAATAGCAGTACTGACTTTCTTAAGTATGGCTTTTGCTCTCCTGGGCACTTAGGCGTCTTACCGGAGAACATAGAATCCAGGCGATGGTTAGCCGGATTGAATCTGGGAAAACTGAATAAACAACCCATTGTCGTTTTGGGTGGCGACGACTCCATCGTGAGATACATTAAGATGTATGTCATGCTGCCGATCGAACATAATACAGTTAATAGTGCTCTCGCTTGTGAAAAGTTGAAACAAAGCAATCAAGGCGTTAAAGGGCTCAATTTTGGCGCTTGGAAGAATGCTAGGGTAGCCGATAGACACGAAGGTAAGACTAAACTTGAAGTGCACATGGACTTAGAATCCGTGGAGACCATAATAAAGATGGATTACGAGTTGGATTATGTGGATGAAGACCAGGATTGCTTGAGTGTAGTCGTGAAGTCAGATTATACTCGCGGGAAACTCGAAGAGCTTGTTAAACAATACAAAGCTGAAATGTCAGATAGTTATGTCGTAGCCAACATGGATATCGCCTCAGAGAGTGACGATGACGTAGTGTGTCTCGATTAGATCACGTAAGAAAGTTTTATGATGGTTTCCACTGTCGTTTAAGTATTGTGTTTTCCATTTTGTGTATCTTTTCAAGTACGACTGGTATGCGCTGTTTTGTTTTCTGTAATAGATAAATAAACATTTGTTAGTGTCTTAGCGATTGGTAATTTTATTTCATAAATCAATCATTTTCAGGATTTTGTCATCGTGGTTTTTTAATTTCAACTCGGTCTACTCCGGAATGTATATGTTACAATATCACTAACAACACGTAGTTGGTATTATACTAATGGGTTACATTAGTAGATATTAGCAATAGATCTGTGATTCTATTTGTTGTTCTGTCTATAAAATATTATATTTATAGTTAGAATGTTAAAATTATACTTATAAGTGATCTGGAGAAATTCAAAGGTAAGTTGGCGCTTCTTACATTCCATTGTTAAAACGTTAAAAAAATCGTTCCAATAATTACAGCAATAAAAATCACGATTTTTTCATTTGCTTCGCTTGATTTATTTGTCGAACGAATACCATATTTAATATTACTGTCCATATTTTGAGCATTTCAGCGAAATATTCAGTCCGATGTCGCGAGTCGCAGATGTGATATCAAACTCTGAGTCTGGAGAGAATTAGTGAAGATTTTGGCAGAAGAAACATTAGCAGCATCATGGTGACAATTTGCAGTCAATGGGGTGCTTCGTTCGCTATACTAAATCAGGTAAGAGTTATATATAATCCCGAAAAACTGTTTACAGCTAAAAGCAATAGCAGTTTGCTATTAATGTAACGTACGGACGTATATCCTGGAATAAGCGAGTGAGTATAAAACTTTATCCCCAGACGTATAGATGGAGTTAGGATTACTGGTGTACCTCCTGTCAATTAATTTTAAAAGCAGGAACAGCTTAAAACGGCGCACAATATAAGTATTATCGAAAACTGAGGACCGTTCATCCAAATAATTTTTGGATTGGATATTTTACGATGTCTGTGGAAATGAATGTCGATAATTTAAGACTTTCATCATCTTACCTTTAAGACCATGTTCGTTGGTTCTGAGCAATACCATTTTATTACAGCTGTTCTTGAGTTACACTATTATGCAGTTTTATGTAAGTTTTTAATCGTTTACATTTACATGTCCAAATCCGAGTTTCATTATAAAAGAACTTCTATAATGTTAAGATCAAAGATAGGTACTTGGGTAGGTAGGGAGTAGATATCCTCAAATTTAGTGTTTTTCGACAATATTATCTAAGAGTTAACCTTAACGATTAGAACGTTCAGAATTACGTAAAAAGTTTATCTTCTGACTTAATCGTTTTATTTATTGCTGCCTCCATAGTTTTACTAATCATATTTTGGAAAATGTTTTATCGTCTTTTATGTTTTTTTTTCTGTTAGAGACTAGTGAATTTTATGTGGATGAAATTTTCATCGTTATTGCGACCTTTATAAATCAGAATCCTTGTAAAAGTCATAATTTGTTCAGAATTCCGCAGGGTAATTTAAATGACTTCTTTCCCTAGCCTGCCGTGGAATCTATAAAATTTACTCTGTCGAAATTCTCTCGTGTCACTGCTCCCGCGTAAATATGTGTTGCCATAATCCAACTGTTTTAAATAGATTTTGTGCCATTATTGTCGCATTTTTTAGTCTTTTACGTCCTTGCGTTGAATTACCATTCTGCTTTTTACCCATTTTTTACTCTTTGTTTTTTTTCTTGTGCAGACTTATATAGGAACGGGTTTGTGTACGAATTCATGAAATATTTCTAGCTTTTGTTTGTTTTTAAGATTGGATTGGAACCTGAACCTTGTCGTTGCACTTCGTTATTAGACTTAAGCCAAGTGTTTATTTACAGTTTTCTTCATTTTCTTCTAGATCGTTCATTTCCATGCATTTTTTTTTAATAATTCAGCTGCACAAATCTGCATGCGTCGTTGCAAGTTATTAATGATTGTGCAAACTTACTCCTCAGAAAGTCTATTTCACATGAAGGGGAATCATATTTATTTTCTTCCTTCGCCATGATTGATGTATCTTGTTGTATGTTACCATAGACAAATTTTCGTTGTTTTGATAAGTGACCAGTTCCAGTATTCGTTTTACAAGCTATAACAAATCTGGCAGTAGCGACATGTGTTGAATACGAAACAGGTAATTTCTTAGCATTGTTAACTTTAGATCCAGAGTCACAATAATTTACAACCAGAGGACAGGTAAAACTTTATTTGCTAAGTTCGTAATACTCGTTCGTAAAATTGTGTCTACATCCGTTTCATATTCGTACGTCCGTTTTAGCATTTGTGCGTGAGCAAGTGGTCCTCATTAATTTGGCTTGTCCTCACTAATTGTATGTATTTGGATGAGGTTAAGTAGACTCAGATCAATTCATTCAATTCAATGACAATGCATTTATATCATAATGTTGACCTGATATATCATTAGGGTTGGCACCAGATGAAGGAATCCACTTGACTGTACAATTTGACCTAAAGCTTTATTATTCCTTTCCCGGCAAACATTTTTTATCTTCAGTGTTGAATTAAGTATCTGATAATAACAATAGAAGTATATTATGGTCTTGTTACAGAACCTGCAGGCCTGGTAAGGCCTAGAAAACTAAATGCTGCTCCGGACAACAGAATGTTCCAAACCCCAAAGGCGAATATACCGATCGGTACTTATGCTGTATTTTTTGTTAAGTAATAAACTGCTTAATAATTATATTATTTATATTGATCTGTTTTAGATAAAATGAGTAATTTGTTAAAATATGAGAATCTGATTTCTCTTTAATAATATAATTTGAGCCAACTTTAATTATGTGGTGTAAGTAAAATATTATTTAATTTATTTGTATTATACAGTGTTTTTTATTTGAACTCGTTTATCATGTTGCAGATAACCTAAAACCTAAATACATACCCGAGGGCAAAGTTTGGTCACATGAGGCTAAAATTTCAAATATTGAAGATAAAACTATGCAGGCGAAAAAACTGGTACAAAAGACCAAAACACTGAGTGTGGAGACCAATCATCAGGCTCAGAAAATCGCAGCAAAGCAAGAATTGAAACGTCTTGCACAAAAACACCCAGGAGTGCTTAATAAACTGGCCGTCCAGAAAAAGAATATGCTCAATGCTGCGAAGCCCAAAACATTAATCCAATCTGCCGAAGAAATGGTACCAGTTCCTAAAATGAATAAAGTTCCGAAAGTCGCTAACGTGCCCATCAAAAAGACCAAACCACTAGAGAAGACTCCTGTAGTTCAAAAGACCAAACTAGAAAATGATGTTGCGCCTTTAAAAAACAAAGCCCAAGATAATGATACGAGTGCTTCTAAAGCCACTCCACAAATTAAAAATACACCAGTCCAAAATATCAAAACTTCAGAAAGCATACCAAAGCCCAACAAGACTGTTCCAGAAATCGCCCCTAAACTCACACCAGAAAAGAAAGCTCAAGATACACAAAAGGATGATAAAGGTATCAACATTGTTCAAGTTAAGAGATATCGCATATATCGCGATAATATTTTCCCTGCTAGGCTTAAATCTCTCAAAAAAAAAATTGCGAACCATCTAGAACATTAGATAAATACAGATAAAAATGTATAATTTCAGCGACAGCACCTAGTTCAGCAGAGAAGCAACCTACAGACAAATCGAAGACTGAAGAGAGTTGTGTGGAGAAAATTGAGATCGATTCCGTATTGGCACATGCCATCGAGGAAGAATTAAAAGACATCATGATCCAGGTTAGATTAGGACATCTTAAAAATACGAGTACTATTGTATTTCTATTGACTTTCATTTCTTTGTGTAAATGAAAGCAAATAAACACTACCACCTTCCAAAGATATTAGCAAGCCAAAGACACTTCCGGTGACTTACATCACAAGAAACCATAGCTACAAAAGTGAGAGGAAAAAAAAAGAGGGTACTCAGTAATAATATATTTTTATAAAATTAATTTGATTGACTTTTTATGTATTACATTCTCTTTTATTTCTTCTTATTTATGTATTTAACTTAAAAAATAATTACAAATTTTAATTCTATGACTAACATCTATGGGTCTCCTGAGGCTCACATCCAGAGAATTCGATGGTATTTGAGTGTTGTAATAATGATGTTTCCTACCATTCAGGTGTGGCAAGAACTGCCGGACGATCCTCCTGAGGAAGAAAATAGGATCGCCGTCGACAAACTTCGGAACGAGGCGGGCGATGACTTGAGACGCGTAAGATATATTGTATAATATCAATAAAAGTATAATATCAATAAAGTATTTTTAATTTTAAAAATATTGTGTTATGTAAAAAAAAGTTCTGTTATGTATAAATAAATGTAAAAAGTATTATAATTTGATTAATTCTTACTATGACAACATAATTATGATGGACTATATTTGACTACATTGAACATGAAAAAAATGAGAATTTTAATAGTTTTGTAATTTTGACTTATAATTAGTCAAAAATGTTTCTCCCTTACAGGTATTGGGTCTAAATATCACTAAGAGACTGTTGAATGTCTACAACAGCCTGTTTGTTAAGGTGAGTAGCAATCCAGTCTATGACTTGCTATAACATGACCACAAGAATGTATACAAATATCAAAATTCTTTACTTTAACATCTCCACAAGTATCTTAATTATTATTTTTTAATATTGATATGTATGTCCTATTCATTTATTACATGTTGGT
>DWKA01001976.1:0-11400 GCA_018249155.1 Panoquina ocola ocola | reverse complement strand
GTGATGTTATATAGCCTATAGCCTTCCTCGATAAATGGGCTATCTAACACTGAAAGAATTTTTCAAATTGGACCAGTCGTTCCTGAGATTAGCGCGTTCAATCAAACAAACTCTTCGGCTTTATAATATTAGTATAGATGTTTGTTTAGGTGTGTGTTATAGACCTATCATATTTTTTATTAAAGAAAACAAAACATTCATTGTAACAATATGAAAGAACCTTTTGACAAATTGAAATATGGTTGAACTTTGCCCGCTACGTAAGCCACTGGTCGCTTCGTAGTATTCATAAAACGCTTTACAAAGAATAGAAAAATAGACCATCAACTTTTTAAGTATTCATTGACTCTATTCAGAGTAATTGATAGGTATATTATGTGATATGTAAAAAATTGAAGTAGTATCTAATATTATATCTGTTTTGATTGTCCTTATATAGTTGTTATGCTGCCGATAATTATATTTATAAACTGTTGTTTTCCGGCCCGATGTAGGTCACTGGCAATTATTTGATTTACTGCTTTATTAAAATCGATCAGTTCCATGTGATCCTAAAGTCTTATCTCCAGTTATTTGACTACAAAATAAACAGATATAATGTATGTCTTGATTTTATTATCATACGAAGTAATAAGGTTTTATTATTCAACGTTATAATGAGTTTGTTGTATACAGTATCAATGCGATAAGGGTATTAACAAGTTAACAAGAAAAATGTTTATAATACGAGTAAATCTTATACTCATAATATCTTCAATGGTCTTTCAAATAAATCAAAAATATTTACAGTACGATAACATAGCAATATCTGACTAGTGTTAAAGCCAAATAATAATGCTATAATGAATGAACAAGCACTTAACTTCCTAAACTGTTGAACTCCAAAAAAAAACTAGATAAAGAACCATTTTGTAAGTTTGAACGTGTGCCAAAACCGCGTCCTTCCTTCGTACGCGAGACAGCTAGGCGAGATTGTTTGTATTATTTTTAATTCTTGTCAACAGACAGCTAAACATCTATTTATTTTTTATTTACAATGTGGTTAGTTTAAGGTTTGTACTTACGAATGATATTATAATTTATTTACATTCCGCGAATACTTTTTCGACGTAACAATTTATCAAGCAAATTTTACGTAGTTTTACTGAATTAAGTATTGATAGCCTATTTAACATGCGTAAATGAATCGTCTTCATGGATCGATGATGGTCAATGATCCTTTTATTTATGAGACTTTTTCTACTTTTCAGACTGTCAACTCTCCGCCCGTACCGCATCGTGACCTCACCGGGCCATCCCCATCCTATCGGGTCTACAACGAAGAGTACGCTTCCGTCCAGCCACGCCACGTAGATAGACCAGCCCAGCCCGATGTCGAAGCTGAACGCACCAAGAAAGACAAGAAATGGTCCATTGGAAAACTTTTCAGAAGAAAGAAAAAAGAAGATGAAAGTGGATCGTCATCGCAGAGTGACGAAGTTAGTTCGAAATCTCCATCCAAAAGAAAAACAAAGAAGAAAAAGAAACCCCCAGTAATCAACAACTTTGATCATATAGTGATCAGAGACACAAGAAGAGCTCAAAGTTTGGCCAAGCCAAGCAAACGGGAGGTCATTGACGATGAAGTGTTATCGGATCCATCAGCTGGCTTCATACTTAACTATAAAAGTCATGATAAATATGGAGCATCTAAGGAATCAGTCAGTTTAAAAGATGACTCATCCAACATATTGGAGCGAATTGGACTGGAAACACCTTCAAGAAAATCAAGAAAGGGTAGACTAAAAGCACGAGTAGAAGCTCTGAGAAATAGTATGAGAGGAGAATCGAGTAGTGAAGAAGAATCTTTGAAATCGTCAAATTCTTCTTCTATTGTTCGTTTTCGAAGTGACGAATCACTAATGCGATCACGTGACAGCTCTTTAAATAAAAGATCTAGAAGTGCTAGAAATGAAAGATATATTAAAAGATTATCAAGAGATGAAGAGAATCAACTGAATAAGGAAGCTGAATTACTTCAACAAGGCTATACAAAGGCCGAGGTTGAAATGTTAACGAGGACTCCTACTAGTCAAAGTAGCGGATATGGAACTTGTAAACGCGAGCAAGCTAATAAAACAAAAACTGATCAGTTAACTGTCAATGATTTGAATCTTCGGCCAATGAAATCAGAATCAATATCATCGTTTCCCTCAACTCAAAGTTACCCATCATCCATTAATTTTAATGCTAAAGTTAACAATGAACATATTAACTATTCCATTAAATACCCAAATAACAACGTTAATAGAGATTCGCTTTATGCTAACAGTAACAGAGAAAGGAGTGTGTCCAGTCAGTATGAAAATCCTGATAAAGTAATGTGCGTAAAATTTCCTTTAGGAAATGTTTCAATTAATCCTAAAAAAGAAGAAAGAGCTCCTCCAGTTCCACCTCCACGAGACATGCGCAAAGTTGTCACACCTTTGTCAATGTATTACGAGAACAATGCATTAGTAGCAGATAGAACCGCTCATAACCAGAATGTTTCTTATGGTGTGCCAAACAATGATTTTGAAAGAATAATGAGGAGAAGTCAGGAAAGAACTACAGGCTATGTAGCTAATGGTTTGCGACGACCTATTTCAAATTCTGAAGATCATATTGCAATGCAAAATAATGAATATCTACAGAACTATAGATATAAAAGTGAACAACCACGTAGGCCTGCGTCAGTTTCAGCTGAACCAAATCATTATGGAATGTACATAAATACACCTCCGTGGCGAAAAAAGATTGAAACGCCAGGTTTAATAAAGCCAGAACCTGTCCAAATGAGACAGGATTATCTTTATTATGCTGATCAAAGTCCCAGGTCTCGAAGGCCTATTAGCATTAAAACTAGTCAAAATGGTTTAGAAAACCAATATTTAAGTGATTCCCAAACTTCTTCTAATATAATGGACAGTGTATACAGACGTCCTAGAAATGCATCCGAATTTTGGAGAAAAATGGATGATGCTGAAAAAAATAGACGGCAACAAAATGTATTTACGAATTCTAAGAATAATAGCGACTATGCAAGTAGTACACAGTTACAGAAAGGTTACCTAGACCATTCAAAACTAGGAAGAGAACATACTCAAGACAAAACAGACAATGCCGATACTAAAAATAGACAAAGCAAGGCTATTGATACTATTGACGGCGCCCAAGTTTGGAAAGCAACAACTGAATATAAAAGATCAGTTACAGTAGAGCCTCCAAAGGTTACCTCACCCAATTCAAAAACACACGTTCGACATAAATCGGATACATTTGCCTCTAGCACTTCTCAGATGCTTTCCGATGACGAAAAGAATTCTGAACGGCGTAAGTCTACTAATCTGGATGACGCTCTAAATGAGTTAGAAGCTATTTATAATAGTTTAGGTTTAGGAGACGAAGATTTATTAGATAGAGCTGAACGCCGAGAATTAATGACACCGAAATTTAACGACCAATTTAATGACTGGAATGGAAACGACGACGATTTACAGTTGCGAAGTCAACCTACAACGCCCTTGAGACGTATATCAAGACGATCTACATTACCTGATAAACTTCAGGATGATATGGCATTCCGTAGAATGAACTCGTTTTCAAAGGAAAAGCCAAACTACAAAGAAGCTCAATCTCAAATTAGTTACATGCTAGCTTCACCTGTATATGTGCCCTATGCATCTGATGACGATAAACACTCGGAGCGAAATGAACCAGATATAGTTCATGACGATGTTGTTTACAGAAATATAAAACAAACAAATAGTCGTTTGAAGACTATGGATCCTCAACCTCCATTTGGTATTCCCGTGGGCCCTGTATCACCAGCACCACAAAGCGATTACTTGCATGCAAAACCCGAAAACAAAGGACGGTCCCGATTTGTCCCAAAACGATCACCTGATCTGGTATCCGATGATCTTGCGTATAGAAGTCTGCGAAAAGATAACAGACATTCGTCTTTGTTTAACGGTGAAGAATTTAATGGGCATACCAATAACAATCAAAATTATGTAGAATTTCCATTTAGTAAAGATTCATCAGCAAATCTTAAGAAAAAGCGTGCGGTGAGATCATTATCCGCCAACATATTTTCTATGATACAGAAAGAAATTGACGATGCCCTTAATGTAAGTAAAGTACCTCAACTTCAGAAGACCCACAGTAATAGTGATGTAATGAGACGGCTACGTGATACATTTGAAAACAACGACAATGAACAAGAGCATTATCCTCGAAATAAGGTAAAACAACGTCACAATACTGTCAATATCTTTGTCAATAACACCCATGCACCATCACATCATTTCGCAAAAGACGATTCATTCATTCATTCTGATGATAAATGTTTTGCTAAGCCACCATCATGCGATAAATCAAAGAGTTCATCGCCATCAAACAGATCACCTCTTTGTAAACGATCTTCGAAAGAGGAGTTTCAACACGTCCTTAGTATGTTAGCACAAGAAGCAATGGATACAAGCAACAAATTGGGGGTAGCATTAGCGGAATTAGATAAAAATCGAAATAAAAATGAGCTCTCAGATGTTCAAAGTAGAATATCCGATAGCAGATTAACATTTTTAAATGAATTGACAAGTAAGTCTTATGACAATTCAATATCTCATTCAAAACAGGACCACAACCACCCTGACGTGATTAACAACCTGAAAGCAGATAACACCGTAGGTAATGTAAATGATAATTCAAGCAAAGGCAAGAAAACGGAAGATAGCTTGTTAGTAATATCAGATCAATTACATAAAGTTGAAGATCAGTTGAAGTTTAGTTTTGAAAAGGAATTAAAATTTGATGATGAAAATCTAAGATTGTCCAACTATACACAAGAGAAAGAAAAGCTTAAAGCTCAGGAAACTACAGTTGTGGTCCCAGATACTAATGTCATACCTAATATTACACCCGTGGTTGTAAAAGACGATACTGTAAACGTTGAAAACATGAACTCTGATATTGTTACCGAAGTAAAAATAGCACCCGTTAAATCATTAAATCCTTTTTTGAACTCAGACGATAAAGTCAAAGAAATAGATGAAATTAAAGCTTTCAAGGAATTAAAGGATGGTATTTCAGATTTAATAGCTGGCATATCGGAAGTCAATGAAAAATTGTTTACAAAAACCTCTAAAAGTGAAGTTGCTTCAAATGAAAACCACATATCTAGTATATCTGAGGCTGGAGAAAAGTTAAATGAAGTGACACAAAATATGTCTAAACAGAATGTTCCTAACAGAGCTTCGGTGAATCTTTCTATTTATGAGGATGATCTAGAATTCAAGGAAAAGGACGCTGCTGATTCTACTGAGTATAATTCTTCAGAAGAACTAGCTACAATATTTAAATTGAGTAGTGAAGCAAAACTTTCAGCAGATGTAAATAAAGAAAACTCTGAAGAATGCAAAAAGGAGCCTCACGCTGATCTCAGCTCCCCAAAGCTGGTAAAAACAATGAATCAGCAGCTAAGAAGGCTTTCAGTCGATGATGGTATTCCTAGTCAAAGTAACTCACTGCCATCCACTGTAGTTCCATGGAGAAACAAAAGGCAATGCAATAATTCACAAAACGACAGCAAAGGTACGTGGCGTATTATCATGCATGGTGTATGGATTTCACTTTAATCATTGCATCCCGCTCATTGTGTTATCATTTTAATGTCGTTTTGTTTGTCATTTAGTTTGAATGCTAGACTAACGTTGATCGTATGTATTGATTGTTTTAGCAGGCAATAGTTCAAAGATCAAGCGCAATTGGCACGACTCCGGCACTTTGATGTTAGCTTGCTCGTACACTGTGATGCTCTCCCAGCACTTGGCAGACTCGGATTGGCTGACGCTACTCGGCTTACTATTAGCCATGATCACCATCATCGCTATGCTCCTACTATGATGATATGCCTCTTTACTACTCGATACGTTAACCGGAGTTTTTCATTCTTTGCTTCGTCCGTTCAGTATGAGTTTTCACTCGAGCCAAAAGAACGGACGGGCGGTTAATAAAATTATACTTTTTCCATTTCAAACTGCGACCAAAAATGTCATCGAGTAGTATATTGGACATATTATTTTAGGTATAATTGACGTTGAACTGTTTGTCAGCTCTGAATACTACTAGAGCCTTAAATCTTTCGAATATCATCAGTGACTTGTCTTTTTTTTTTTTGGTTGGAAAATCCTCATGGAGTCCCTCCGCCCCCGGGGAAGGGCGAAGGGGACTGTCAGATTCTTACTGACCAAAAACCAAGCCGTTTTCTACACGTACCCATACCCATGTGTCGGAGGGGGGTATCGCCAACGCATATCAGTGACTTGTCTCAAATAATATCTTATATCCCAGTCTCACCACTTTTAATTCAGTATTTCAGAGATGTCATATAGTTTATCGTGAGTTATATATTTTGAATCTTTTAACCATGTTATTACTACTTTATATGTGTATAGTGTTAAAAATAGTTTTAAAAATTATATTTCATCGTTCGTAGAAATCTTTTAGATGCGGCTGTTTGTAGTACCTAACTTATTTCATAGCTTAAGTTTTATTTCGTAAGTTTTCGTAACTTAGGTATTTAAATTGTAAAAATTAATTTCGCTTTACAACGAATATGTAAATGTTATTTTACCTGTGATGTCGTATTTCATTGTTATTTTAGTATTTGTAAAGATTTTTAACGTAGCTTTGACATTGGTGCCAAATCCATTTATCAAAAAAAAGAGTAAGATGTTTTTAAAGTTTCTTACAACGAACAACTTTTATTAAAACAAATGTAAATATCAAAAAAGTTATTATATTTTCAAAGTTTAGGAGCGTATAGCCCAGTTACTAAACCTGGGCTCTGCAGAGTTAAGTTCTGGGTTCGATTCCCGGCCGACACAAACATTGATTTGACACTTAAATGTTTGTTAATGAGTTTTGACTATCATGTTATAAATTATTCATGTGTATGTGCATGTAAGTTTTATTAAATAAATACATTATCTTACAATAGTAGGTATACTTAATTATTACTTAAGTCTCAACTTATTTTTTAGGTTTTGTGTAGAAATATGTAGTATAGATAGGTAGATACAACTTACCAACATGTATTTTTAATGATTTTTGTTTATTTTTTTGCAGTTTGTAAATTATCGCATGTTTCGTAATTGCATGTTTTTTAACACGAATTTATTTGTTTTATTTTTCCTTATTAATTTTATATAAAGTTTTAAGTACCTTGTAGGTACTATAATTTAAATATTATATCTATAATTTATTACTACATCATAAATATTATAGGTCATTCAATCAAAAAATTAATAATTCTTAAAGAGCCTTTACTTTTTCAAATACTTAAATATTATCTATAAAGTTACCCACATCTAAAACAACAATAATGTATTCTATACACCACAACATGCAAAAAAACAATTTTGTTTCATATAACCCTGCATACATATAACAAGGTGTAATATGCCCTTCTCTCTGTAAAATTATATATTTTTTTATTAACGCCGTGAAGGAACTTCTATAAAATTGCTTTCAGTGATATAGTTATTTTTGATATTTTGTCTTTTTTTGTATCGTTTTATCAAACATACAATTAAGTACCTACCTACTTATATTTACAACCTAACAATGTCATATTTATTACTTATAATATTAAAAGTATTTCTTATTTCTGTTTCTAGGTGAAAACTAAACGCCATTGTTCTACATGACCAGTATACTCCGCTATTATTAATAATTGTAAGATATACTTACCTACCTACTTAATTTATATAACTACTTACCTACAGTGTATTACGTATTGTATTGTTGTATGTAAACTTACTACTTTCTATGTTATGTAGAGGCTTCCAGTTACACTTTAAAAGAGCGTAATTTATATGAAAAAGTTATAATTTAAATAAAGTGTTTCAGTTATTGTGATGTTTCATTTATAAATAAGCCGACCCAAGTGACACAATATGTATAGTCCATTTAATTTTGGTCCATAGGAACTTGACTTATTTGGTAAACAGTCACCCGTTAAGTGCTCCCAAAGATTCGCAGGACGCTTATATGCGTTTACGGGTTCGTGGCACACGGATAAACCAATTTTTAGGGGCACTGGGCGAAGGAGGGTCTCTTTTTAATTTATAAATAACAAGTCTATGCTTGACACAGATGTTAAGTAGTGATGAAGTTTTGGTTACTAAGGTGCACTAATTTAGTAGGTATTGAGCCTGTTGAATTTTGCCTTGAAGACACCCATATTAGCTATATTTTTCTGCTGTACGTATTATTGCTATATACTTGATTATATATATATATATATAATATATATATATATAATTATATATATATATTACTATATATCTCATCGTTGCTTCCCATCAGGCAAGATTGAGGTCAAACGCACTCAAATTTTTTCATAAAAAAAAAAAAAAAACTTTTTGAGCGTATTCTTAAACACAAAAAAACCTTATCTGTAGAACGAGGCCCCAGTGCAGGTTAGTAGGTACTCAATAAGATCATCTGATGATAATGATATTTTAGGAAATTGTGTCACAAAAAATATCTTAAAATTCAAGCAAACAGAAATGAACTAATATGATTTTAATACTATGAGTATGTATGTTTATTTATAATTATCAATTTCTAATTTAGGACTAATGCATCAATGCAAATTATTAAAGACAGCGCCATCTATTACGCATGCAACAAAATAATATATACAGTGCCTCAAGAAGTTCAAACTAGTGTTGATAGAGGGCAGTATGAGTAGTTTTTGCCTATTTGTAATGAAAAGAATACAATTAGTATACAATAACTAAAACATTATTTTTTGTACAAAACTACTTCAATAAAAATAATTATCAGTAAATATTTAGTATTTTATTTATTTATTATTTTTCATTGGCAACTTATAATAATATGACATTACCAGATGACAGCTATCTGTCAATTTTGACAACTGTCAAATAAGTTGCGGAATGCTGCTGAATCGAAAACGGGCGATAGTGTTTGTCGTGCGCGTAACGTGTTGTGAATTTATTAGCGAATGATTTTTTTGTTACGTATTGACATTAGTTTAAATATTATATATTAGTGATAAACGGCAGTAATTGTTGCCGAAATTTAGTGTTTAGTGTGTTATTGATGTCGTTATTGTGGCATGGCATATGAATTTTTGCTGTAGAGAATTCATAACACAAGCAACCTACTTTGTTCCTGTTGACCTGCCTGTATCGCGGTTTTTAAAAGGTAACGGTTTTATAATATTATCATATAAAAGATAGTTTTTTAAGTTATTGAATACTTTGCTGACCAGAGGGATAAATTAGAACGTATTCCAAGACCCCTTTATTTTGTTAGACTTGATAAAAATCTTGTTGAGACATCATCCGTATACCGATGTTATCTTTATCCGTCAATATTGCGTGTTTTCTGACTGATATAATGGTGTTAGGATTATTTATCACATTATTCATTTCATGGTCTTTTCTTCTAAAACGATTACATACGAAGTTAGCTTTTCTGTCTCGAGAAAAGTAGGGTAACTTTTTTAGTAGAAAACGTGATTTTTTATCAACAATAACTACTGTTATCTATAATAATAAAAGCTGTAACTATTTAAACAACATTTGCATTTAGTCACAAATAATTTTAGTTTAATAGCTGTATACTAAATTAAATGTTGTGTTAGATACTAGAAACAATAAACAAGGATTCTTTTACTTAAGCTATTTAGTATTAGTATACTCAAGTATTTTATGTATTTTCTCTAATATACAGTACTCTTTTACACTTTTTACTGACCTTTTCTTGCTTTTACACTTATAACAGGTAAGATTGCCTACTCATTTTGTCAAGTAAATATACCCATTAACCAGTACTTGCAAATAAATTACATAATAAACCCTTAGTTCACTAAAATTAATCTTATTGAAAAGACCTCTGCATATTTTTGGCTCATAACTCATTGTTCCCTCAAAACCTCTGGTATTACTAATGTTTTTGAGTTGAGAGCCACATACCATCTGGTTTAGGTATAGAGCCATAAAACTCCGAACAGGGATGACCACTCACTATTTTGTGATGTCATATTATAGTCACCATTTTAAACTAATGAGGTAAGTTATCAAAACTTTTCAAGGAATAGAGGTCAATTGAGGTCATTGAATTTTTTATTCTTATTTCCATTATTTAAAAAAAAAACCTAAAGACATGGACGCTATGGCCCAACACAAATAAAACTACCATATGTTTGTAATTTTTATATTAAATGATATGGAAAACATAAAATGTGTGAAATAATATAACAATGTCATTCATAAGCTTTATAGTGTAATGTTTATTGTCACTAAAGATAACATAGTATACAGCGGTACATTTGCATAATTAAAATGAATATATTAAACGTAAACAGTGCAGTAACATTATGTTACTTTTGAAATGCAGTTACTGAGTCATGCAAATTATACAGAAATTGCATAATATTTCCTACAAGTATATAGATTATAATTTTATTTAGTTAGTAAGGTATCTTGTGGTTTAAGTGGGTTTTTGAAAGATTTCGATAGAATTTGTTCTTGGAGAATATTACAGATGTACTTAGTAAGAAAAATTTTGAGATTCTCATATGAGAGACTTGGAAGGATCGCCTAGGAAAATAACTGATGCTGATTTATTTAAAAAAAAAAGTTTTTCCAAACTACATTGGTATTTTAAAATTCCTATAACTAGGTATATTTAAAAGTATAAGTAGCTTGTCAAAAACATTTAATCACAGTTTCTTATGCTGTGGAGCAAGGAAGCGTTAAATCTTGCCCATTTACACAATTGGGGCAGGGGTCCCTATTCTATTTATAGTCTCTTGGCCTAAGGCCAGTGCTATTGTTAGCACTGGTTTCATCCAGATAGTTAATCGGCACAATCAGGTTTTGATTGTTTAACTTCAATATTTTTGTAAACCAGTGAAAAACAATATCTAGTAAATAATTTTAAGTATTAATTTTTTTAAAAGTTCAATGACACATTTAAAAGTTCAACATTTAAATAACAAGATTGTTCAATTATTGTTAAAATAATTTAAAGATAATTTGAAGTGGTTATCATATCATAATGTCCATCTAAACTCTTATACTTATACATATATTCTTTGTTTTATGACTTCCTTAGTTCTCTAACATAAAGATAGAATGGTAATCATGATAAGGATTTCTTATTTTATCTTATCTATATTACCTTCGATAACTTTCACTGTTTTGTATTCTGTATGAGTTTTTATTCAGAAGCATTACTCATTAGTAGTTACTAGTTAGTAAGTACACTTAGGCTGCCTGTCCATTGGTGCGGAGCGAGGCTGCGGAGCGGAGAAACGGAGTCATGCGGGGCGGAGTTGCG